>JAVGWX010000004.1:42119792-42412292 GCA_036924085.1 Ariolimax columbianus | reverse complement strand
ACATGAAAACGAGATGTGTAAAGAAAATTGCTAGTAATATTGTCGGCTAGGCGAGCATACTTGACAAGTTTCCAGCGGCCTACAGCAGTTAATGAAGTTGAAATCAAACCAGCGTGAACGCACGATGTGGGCTGTTGGGCAGGATCGAATTTAGTGTTCAAAATAACTAGGATACCGCGAAATGAGCAAGTTGGTGAGTTTTGATGCACGGATCCAATTCGAACATGGCCATTGAGTGTTGGTAAGAAATACAAATATTGTGCCAACTCACTCGAGAGGTGAAAACATGATGAAGGAATGGTTATTCGATTTGGATTTCAATGTCTTTATGCCCACCCGTTTTCGATAATTGGTGGCAGCATATTTGACTCAGTTTAAAAACACAATCACAAAAATGTAACAAGTGCACATAACCCATTTCAATATGATCTTCTCTTGATGGATTGTCCAGGATATTATGATTTCACATCAGGCGATGGAAGCAGATAGAATATCAGAGGCGCTAAACCGACAACCAATGTTTCATTCTATATCATCAGTTGGCATTGTCAATTGTTGATTACGGACTTTGTATCAGCATACTATCAAAATTTCAGTGTGGAAGATTAAAACGCATCCAAAATGAAGATATACGACTGGTTCTGAGTTGCACTAGTGATATCATAATTTTAAAGATGCGGTACACGCTGTGACCTCTGTCTGTGACCTCTATATATAAATGGCACAACCGAATTCCTATATGCGGGTTACCGCAGACAAGCTGCACTTGCTGTGCAATAAACACCCCATAAATTATGGGGCCAAGAATCAAGGGATGGATATTCTGGATGGCATAGGCAGAGAGGGGGGACGGCGTATCCTAGTGGTTAAGTGGCACGGCTCACAACCCGAGGGTGCTAGGTTCGATCCCCATCACAGCACCGGCCGTTACCCCGGTGAAGCAAACTCTTAGAAAATGCAGGAGGAAGCAGACCCTTACATAAAATGCATGCTGAAGTCGGATGCACTGGGCCGACAGACGCAAAATAAAAACCACAGTGCAACGCACACCGCCTTGGGGATTAGAGAAAATAAGGCGAACGCAAACAAATAAACTGACAGAGAGAAAAACTGGACAGGTCACCACAGATGAATCTATAATCAAAGGAGAAGATTTGGTTCAAACTTATGATAAAATGGCAGATTACCACAATCATATAACCCTATGCATAGAATACATAAAATGGTTCATTGGGTCTTTGCGTCTTATCAGACGATAGTGTGTGATGCTTTGAAAGAAAAAAAGATGGATCTACAATCCATAACGATAACGAATGTGACTTACAAGACAAATTCGAACACAGAAGCGCCTTCCACAGTAAATGAGAGGAAAATCAGGACTGTGGGTCATTGCATGATGTGGTGTGTCTTCTCAAACGCTGAGTATTTAGCCATGGCCTACTTTATCTAGACCACGATTTAGCCTAACTACAATCAGTATCTCATTTGTCTGTATGAATGACCTCTCTATAGGGAAATGAGATACCAGACCTGGCTAGAGAGCGGAACTGAGACAATATCTGTGGGGCAGTCTCTTCGACCTGGTGAAGACTTCAGAATTCATCATGGCGACTGTCCTGCAGATATAATATGACAAAAGATCCTGAACGCAAAGAAGAAGAAAGATTATTGTTCTGACGGACGAACAGGTCATTGCAGACTAAATGCACACATGCATAAAATGAAAGCAGCCCAGACTGCACAAAGTACATGTCAGAGAGGACCCCAGACTCGAGAACACATCCTGCAAACATGTCCACTGCACCAAGACTCGCGTGAGAAGACCTGGCCCGAGGAGAGAAACATACAAGACAAACTGTGGGGAACCAATAATTGTATCACAGTTATGGCCACTGAACTCTCCATTGTTCTAATAAACCGTTAGAGTTGAAAATCCGGTCAATAAGGTGTGTTACGCCATGGACTATACTTGGTAAACCCGAGGAGGGAAATTCATACTTCTCAAGTCCAGTACAAATTGAATGAGCTACATATGTGCCAAATTTCAACTTTCTCCTCCTACTCCTTCATAGTCAGGGTAAAGACTTATGACAAGACACTTGTACATGCCTATTTGTTTTGTGGTGTGTGCATTTGTTAGGATCCGGTCCGGTGTACCGCGTGTTGCCAAATCACACGAGATCCAGAGTTCAGCCCTCGACAACGCCTAGCCAACTCTGGACTTTCCCGAACTTATATGACTATATAACTTTTACTATAAAAATTGCACCATCATATCAAGAGACATTACAGTCGCCCTTCTTGATTCAGATGGCATGTGGACTGAACTGAACATTACTTTAAGATTCTTGTTCGCAAGTTCATAGTTCGCTATATTCGAAAAATAACATTTGTAACACCGAAATAGGGCTCCAAACCTCGAACCTGGTGGCACTACAACTTTAAACGTTCACTATTATGTGAGCATAGCCCTTGATGATTGGAAACTAGGACTACTTACGACTTATCCAATAATCAAACATGATGTTGATTACACTTACAGTTCTTATTGGACTACTAGTATTGATACAAGGTATGAACAAATTATTATAATTATACACACACACATATATATATATATATATATATATATATATATATATATATATATAATATATATATATATATTATTTAAAATCGAAAATGGTATGGCTACGGTTTTTCAGTAGTTGTAAATTCTACAAAAGTTCTGGATTTTCTAAGAAAGTAGCGTTTTTGGAAATGTAAAATTTAATTTAATTTTAAATGTCATGATAATTTACTTACAGCTGCAATCTGCGATGTTGACATAGACATAATTTTCTTCTTATTCTTCTCCTTCCTATTCTTCTTCTTCTACTGCTTCATCGTTCGTCCTGAAAAGACAGTTGTGTCGTAGTTAGTTAAGACACTGTAAATTAGACACTGAAGACCAGTTTTTTAAAGACTTTCCTCAAAACTATAATTCTGAAACCATGCAATCATTTGTGTAGCTCTTCGTTGTACCCTTTCCAGCATGTTTATATTCACTCTATTATACGGACTCCACACCTGAACACAGTACTCTAATTTAGGTCTCACTAATGATTTATTTAACTTTACTATTAGTTCCCTGCTCTTATGGGAAACGTTTTTTTTTATCATGCCCAACATGGCATTAGACTTTTTTACTTCCACTTGGACTTGCTCCCGCACTTTTCCTGTATGATCTATTATAACTCCTAGGTCTCTTTCCTTTTTTATTGTCCTAATATTGTTTTCTCCCATCATGTAATTATATTTATTACTGGATCTTCCCATTTGGAGGACTGTACATTTTTCTACATTAAACTCCATCTGCCAGCTTTCAGACCATTTTTGACAATGTGCAGGCTGGCCAAAGAACAGTGGTTGGGAGAAAAATGCAAGGTAATAAGAGACATGAGACTAAAACACTGTAAGAGAAGTTCAAATGGAAATAAAGAAAACAATAAACAATACACAGGTAACCCAGAGTGGGGGATGCATCAGACATAAGAATGGGGCCATTTTGATGGATGATAATGACATGTCGAACAGATGGGCGGAATATACTAGGGCAGTATTTGAGGACAGTCGCGGAGTCAAACCATCAACAGATGATAATGAAGGACCGAGCATCCTCAGATCAGAGATAGAAAATGTGATAAAAAATATGAGAAAAGGTAAAGCAACAGGGCAGAACCCAATAAACATAGAAATAATAGAGGCCCTGGAGGAATTTGGTATAGGTATACTTACTGATCTGTATAATGGCATATACAATACTGGATGCGTACCAACAGACCTGAAAACATCTACGTTTATAACACTCACAAAAGAGCCTCATGCAAAAGAATGTTCAAATTTTAGAACAACAAGTCTAATGAGTAACATAATTAAAATACTACTCAAGATAATACTAGAGAGAATAAGAGGTAATGAAGAGAGGGAAATCTCAAAAGAAAAATGTTGGAACAAGGGAAGCAATTTTCTGTTTGCAAACTCTGACAGAGAAATATATTGAAATACAAAATGGCATCTATATTTGCTTCATAGACTACCAAAAGGCTTTTGACAGAGTCCAACAAGAAATTAATCAAATGTCTCCAAGAAATAGACCTACATTGTAAAGACATAAGACTGCTCCGTAATCTGTACTGGGAACAAACTGCTACAGTAAAATCAGGAAAATTATGCTTTCCAAGTATAGATGTGAAAAGAGGATGTATATTGTCCGCTTGTCTTTTATAATATCTACAGATGAACAAATATTCAAACAGATAAAGGGGATGCCAGGGCTTGTCATTGGAGAAGTGGCAATGAATAATCTTAGATATACGGATGATATAATTTTGATGGCAAAAAGTGAACAAGAATTATAGGAGCTTGTGACAACAATATACAAAATAAGACAAGAGTTTAGATTGGACATAAACAAAGAAAACAAAGAATATGATAATTGGGAAAAGTGACGAGAAAACATATATGCAGATAAAAATAAAAGATCAACAATTGAGAAAAAAATCAAAGAAAGAATAGGTATGGCCAATATGGTATTCGGCAACATACGACACATACTGACATCCAAATTGATAAATCAGAATTTGAAAATGAGAATTGTCATATGTTATGTATACTCGTCACTACTTTATGGCGCAGAAACATGGACAACGAATAACAAGTTGGAAAAGAGTATTGAAGTCTTCGAAATGTGGTTTTATAGCAAATTGGGTTGCGTTTCTTGGAAAGAAAAGAAAACAAATTTGGAGTTATTGAAAAAGTTGGGTGTGAAAAGAGAATTACTGACCGAAATCAGGGTTAGACAGTTACGTTATTTTGGTCGTAAAACAAGATAAACCTCCTTGTTGAAGACCATACTGGAGAGTAGGGGGGGGGGGGAGGCAGTCGTTCAAGAGGCAGACAACGTTTTAAGTGGATTGATAAAATCAGGAGATGAGACGCTGAGGCTAACGTCTGGTCAGGCAAAACACACTGATCAGACAATGTTAGCCAGGTTCAAGAGAAATATACTGGCCAAGACCCTCACCTGACCTCTTCGTTGGTCGTCCTGGAAACGGGCTGTTGTCGAGGAAAACAGTCTGGCTAATAAGGTGAGATTCGACGTGATCTCCGCAGTAGTGAGTGACACGCAGATGAAGCCAAGCATAGCACAACCGCCTGGGGGACCCCGGTCCACCTTCATCGAGATGTGAGGAAAGCCACTGCAACCCGTCACTTAACACCCTTTTCAGGGCGCACATAAGAGTAACCTACTCATTGTGGGCATTCGAAGCAACAACATCAGGAGATGGACTGGAAAAAGCCTATCAGATTGCACCATTACAGCAAGAGATAGAGTACATGGATAGAGTACATGGATAGAGTACAGAGACAGACTACAGATGGAGATCCAATGCAGCCTACCTTCGATGCGGAGATGGTACTTTAACTGAACTGTACAAACAGACACACATACGTATCCATACACTGGCTAATACGTCCTGATATAACCTAAACGACTATGGCCTGTGGTTGAAAGATCCGAGCCTTTGTCAGTAGATTCCAAAAAGTTAAAACTTTAATAAATAAAAAATAAAAAAAGTTTATCTAGTGCGATGATCTTGTACACCATCTCGTTGAAAGTAACCAAGTTTGAAAATGCTGGAATATCAGCAAGAAAGTGTTGCCTCAGGAGAATATGTTCACTAACTTACGACTACTCCAGAACAGATGTACATAAGTTGATAGATGCAGCAAGCCACATAGTATAGATATATATTTTCACTGGCGTAGATGTGCAGAAAGAATTGGATAAATTCAAGTCTATACTTGATCCCCTGAAAATGGAATTTGTTGCAAGTGGGAGATTGAACCCTAAAAGGATAAAATGGATAACTCGATCCGTGGTTAAGTGTAGAAGGAAGAGCTTAGAATAAAGCTTGGACAAAATATGTAGATGATGGAAAGTCTAATGAAACATATTTAAAATATTTAGAAGTCCAAAACAATATCTTATAAAGTAAATAGATCTGCAAAGTTGACTGGAAAAAAAACAACTTGCTGAAAATATCAAAACTGATAGCAAGAGTTTTTTTTTTTCCTGTTATACATAAACAGAGAATAAAATACACCGTAGTCCCACTCCAAGATAGTACGGGAAATATAATAAGAGAACATTTTGAAGCTGCAAATCTACTTAATTATTAATTCAGCTCAGTCTTTACTAAAGAAGATTGCTCCATGATACCAGGGTCCTTAGATATATTCCAAAGGGACATATACACGGAGGGATTACACTCAATCTACATTACTGAGTAAATGTTTTATTTTAAATTGGATAGTTTGAAAGTGGATAAAAGTCCTGGTTATGATGGTATTCCTCCAAAACTGCTATTTGATCTGAGATACTTGCTGGCAAAACCATTGCCCACATTTTATTCTCAAACTATTGAGAAGGGGATTATTCCAAAGGATTGCAAAGATGCAGGTGTGATCCCCTTGTTCAAGAAGAGCAATAAATCTGATCTAAACAAAAGTGAGCTTGACAAGCATAATCTGCAAAATGTTAGAGTCTATTATCAAAAACAACATAACTATGCATTTCGACAGGTTTAATCTCATCAAGAAGAGTCAGCGTGGCTTAATAAATCTATTATAATTCATGGAAGAGGTTACCAAATGTTGGATGTTGGAGTGCCATTAGATATTATTTATCTGGATCTTGCAAAGGCCTTTGATAGAGTACCTTATCAGAGATTGTTTCGGAAATTGAAATCACATGATATAGGTGGAGGAGTTGTCAATTGGATTTGGTTAACAGACAGACAGCAGAGAGTAAGCATAAATAAAGAGTACTCTCATTGGTATTATGTTATAAGGGGAGTGCCTCGGGGATCGGCATTGAGACCAATTTTGTTCTTAATATATGTAAATGATTTGAACATTGATATGAGATCCATGATTGCAAAATTTGTGAAAGACACAAAATTATGCAGCAGGGTCTCTTCTCTGGCAGAGGTGGATATATTGAGGTCGGATTTAGATAAATTTGGAGAATGGACTGTAAGCTGGCAAATGGAGTTTAATGTAGATAAATGTACAGTCATCCACATGGGTAGATCCAATACGGAACATAATTACAGAATGGGCGAGAACAATATTAGAATGATAGAAAAGGAAAGGAACCTAGAGGTTATAATAGATCATATAGGTAAGGTGAGTAAGCAAATTCAGGTAGCAGTGAAAAAGGCAAATGCAATGTTAGGTATGATAAAAAAAAACATTAAACATAAGAGCAAGGAAGTGATAGTCAAACCATATAAAGCATTAGTTAGACCTAGATTGGAGTACTGTTTACAGGTGTGGAGACCTTATCATAGAGTGGATATAAACTTGGTGGAAAGAATACGAAATAGAGCGACAAAGCTGATAGTGGGATTCCAGAATTACAGTTATGAGGAAAGACTCAGAAAAACGGGCCTACAGTGTCTAGAAAAGAGAAGAATTCGAGGTGACTTAATGCAGGTTTATAAGATTATCAGAGGAACGGATAAATTAGAATATAACAAGTTGTTTTTCAAAATTCAAACCCCCACAAGAACAAGAGGGCATATCTACAAATTAACTAAAGAGAGGTCCAGATAAGATATTAGGTAATATTTTATTAGTCAGAGAGTAGTGAATGCTTGGAATGTATTGCCACACGAGGTAAAAGAGGCAGGGTCAATTAATGCATTTAAGAATAAATTGTTAGGATAAAATAGTTAATAAAATGCGCATAGCTTTTAGAACAAGGTAATGTAAATGAAACTGGTTATATACAGACTCTGTAGAGTCTTCTAAACCAGTATGAAGACGTTAAGTTAAATGTTAAAACCTCTTGAAATTTCTCTTTGAGTGGGATAAGTTTGAGATTCATCTTCCTGCCCTAGCATCAACTATCGCCGATGCCTAACTATTGAACATTGGCTGTGTTCTGATGAATTTCAGTTCGAACATATCTCGGGCTTCCATTCTCAGATCACTGAACCAGTTTCACCAACCGTACCAAAATTTGCCCAAAACATTAACTCGTCAAACTTTTGTCTGAAAACTTTAAAAAATCATCTCGAATTGTAATTTCTTATTTTGCGTAAAAAAACGTTTCCTGCGTCTTTCGTCTGAAGAAGAACGCCATTTTGTAGTAGATGGTCTAAAGACAACGCACATAATGATGACCATGAATGACAGCGCTTCTTGACAATGTGTTAGCTCTTGAACGAGACAAGACAGTGTGTGCATTTTCAATCCCTTTCTTAGTAATTAGCGCGCTCTCTCTCTCTCTCTCTATCTCTTTCTCTTTCTCTCTCTCTCTCTCTCTCACTTTTTCTCTCTCTGTGGTGTTTCTAAATCTCCTTCCTATTTTCTATTCCAAAACTGTATTCATTTGCTCCAATCTTGTAAAACGACAGTCTTTTGATCATCTTTATAGACAACTCTGTTTTTTTAAAATGCATTTCCTTTAACACCATTCATACTTGTATATTATAGGCAGCTAACAAACCAAATTTTTAATGATAACTGTTAACATAACATTAAAAAAAAATAATTCATTGAATGCTTACCAAATATACCAGGTATTGGAAACAAGAACAGCCAGACTGAAAAAGAAAGAAGAGACATAACCCTGATGTACATAGCGGAAAACTACCCAAGCATGGACTGGACCCATGCATACACCAACGGTTCTGTAACAAACACAACACAGAATGGAGGGGGAGGGGGTATCCCTGAGCCTAACAAATGGTAGAAAAATAACACTGTCAGTGGCAACTGAAAAATTCTCAAGCAATTTCAGAGCGGAGGCAGAGGCACTGAAGGCTGCAGTAAAAGCAATGCTGACATACGAAAGCAATGAAAGCCAGATAGTCAGATAGTCCTGTTTACATATGCCCTGGCCGTGGTTACAGCACTAAAAAGCCAGAAAAATACTGAACTTAATGATGTAAGAGCAGTACTCTGTCAACTATGCCAGCAGTCCGCACCAAAAAGAGTAGTGGTATAGTGGGTTAAATCCTACTGTAACATCCAAGGCAACGAGGAGGCAGACAGACTGCCATACAAATGTGCAAGACTACCACAACCAGATTCTAGTGTGACCTACGAAGAGTCCAAAAGGTTTATTAGGGCCAGATACATGGCCAAATGGGAAACAGAGCATACTGGCTACACACAAAATTATGCCTATTACCAGTTGAACAGAAGAGAGCAGGTCGTGGTCTTCAGACTCCGCACAGACCACAACAGACTGAGGTACCATCTATTCAATAAACTGAAGATAGGTGGCACTGACGAATGCACCTGTGGCGCAGGGAAAATGACCTCTGAACATCTGCTGCAAAGTTGCCCAACATATGAGGACCAGAGAAAGCACATGTGGCCATCATCAGTGGCAACACTAGACAAGCTCTATGGCAGTGTCGACAGCCTCAGGATGACAGCTGCTTTCTTCTAACAAATTCAAGTTGACGTCTGACAGCATACGAAGAAGAAGAAGAATGCTTACCATTAAACGGTGGGGCGACAGTGGAGAAGTAAGAAACACAAAAGAAGTGAGATCTGGGATGGTATGACAAGCTAGATGGACAAAGAAAAAAGACTTGAAAGTGAATAAATGTTTATAGGACAAATTCTGGGTGGTGGGAGGGGGAAGGGGCAGGGGGGGGGGGGGGGAGAAGTGACCATGAGGTGATACACATGATGATGCACTTTATTATTAAATAATTCATTTCACAAGACCAGATCATTACAATACACACTGCCTTAATGATCATGGTAACATTGCTGTTAGGTTAGTGGATAATGCTTGTGAACTATTGTGTGTATCAATTGTATGGGTGTTGTGTCTTTAAATGTATGTGGATCTCATTTCCTTCTCCTATAGTGTCCACAATTGATTATTTGTCTCTTCAAAAATCAGTTTTTTATAACATGATTAAATTTGTTGTCCTACATATATATAAGCTTTCATGTTTTTATTAAATATTGGACAAGTCCAATCCACTCAGCTGTGATTTGCAATTAGAGACAGAATATCAGTGGCAAACTTTACATAACCTGTAGCTGAAACCTTATTGAAGAAGTCTCAAACACTTCATTCCTGACTACAGTGGGTTCCTGCTGTGCTTTTATTGGACAACTTTTGACTTTTTTTATTATGTTTTTTGTTTTTTTTTACAAATTTCAGGTGGACATGCAGGTAGACATGAAAGGGAAGCATCTAAAGAAAATATAGAACACATTTTTGAGAAGAGTGGCCCAGGACAGATGGTGTGCATTTATTCTGGGTCTCTATGCAAAAGAGGGGAAGAATATTGCAGTACTAAATCTGAAACATGTGAACAGCTTTTCTCACCCAACTCAACAGAACAGCAAAAACTGGACGACTGTAAGGTCATACTCCTGAAGAAAAATGAGTCGGGACACGGAAAGTATGACACTTGCATATACTTCAGAGGGATGTTGGAAAGGGGCAGAGGTATTTATATATTATATTACATTATTTTATGTTATATTTTACATTACATTATATTGCATTGCATTTATATTATATTATATTACATTACATAACATTATATTACGCTATGCTATGACTATACTATATTATACTATATTACATTATATTTTGCTATGCTATTATATTACTATACTATATTGTTTTGTATTATATTACATTATACTATATTATATTATATTATGTTATGTTATGTTCCGTGGCGAAGTGGTTAAGCCGTCGGCTTCGTGATCAGGTGGCGTGGGTTTGACTCCAGACTCCGCCGTCTTTTTCACGGGTTCTTGATGCTGAGTCCCATGCATCTCATAGTCGCCCCCTAGTCATCTTGTCATTGACTCGCCACTGGGGTCGGGCGGCACAGACGAGAGAGTGAGGATAAAAAGTAGCGCAGTTAATCCTTACTAAAAATAGCGCTAGCAAAATAAATTTATACCATCATCGTCTACAATGGACTGCGGCCTTTGCTTTTTTTTTATGTTATGTTTTTTTAAATTGTGTTTTTCTATGTTATGTTTTATGAGACATGATAAAATGAAACCAGTCCATGCTGCGTCGTGTTCACCAGCGCATGGGAAATAGGGTGACGTCCCAGTTTATGTAATAAGCACAAACCAATGAACAAACAAGCTCATGATCACTCTTTGCATGAAGAGGTTCTGCTGCAGTTAGTTGACAACATGGTCGGTGTGATATCCTATGTGTCCAATGTTGATCACAGAGGGATGATTCAGTTTCTAACAGCTAAAGGATGTTCACCGGTCAACATTCATCGCAGAATGAAGAGTTAACTTGTGATTCTGATAAATATTTTATCTACTAGGACGACAAAGATTTTCTGGGTATTATGACATTTGTAAAATTTTCAACTGCTTTTGAAGATTTTGTTTAATTTATTTCATTTGTTTCAGATGTGCCTTTTAAACATGCTAATGAAAATAATCATCAAGATTCATATCCTGTGCCAGAACTAGGAAAAGAGTTTTGTCCTTTTGCTAACGAATCCTGCCAACGTGGAAATGAAATCTGTAACTCAACTTCAAGAAAGTGTGAGCAGGTATTTCCAGGTGGCGCCAATGAGGAACAAAAAAGGAAGCAGTGCCAAGAAGTGTTCTCGAATAACGAGACTGCGTTTTGGGATGCTTGTGTATATACATTGGGAATTCTAAGCTCAACTACTAGTAAGTGCATTTTGTTGTCATTTGGTCAGAATTCTTTATATAGGTGGTAGTGCTATCTAGGGAAATATCTATATTGTAAAATTATGTGACCAATAACTATTACTTAACATAAGCTTCAAAATGTGTGTAATCGCTGTTGTAAAATATGTAATGTTTTTGTTTAATTGATTGTTTTGTTTGCCTCATTATGTCCTATTGTTAAAGATACTGTTGTTTCTAACAACAAATAAACGACACTTGATTATAACCAAAGGAACTTGGTTTGCTATGAAAGCGTTACGCCATGCAAAAATGAGACAAAAACCATAATAAATAAGAAAAGACTACTATTTAAACAATATATAAAATAAATACAAAATTATGATTGTTCTGAGGCAGAAATGTTTTCTTTAAAACCCCCCCAAAAAGTGCTAAATTAATTTTTTAAATTAGAAACAGTTAATAATAAAACCAATAAAACACAATTTCATCCCCCAATTCAGGAGACTGTGTATCGAAGTGGTTAGTGACATGGCTCACAATCTAAATATGCATATGTTCGGATTCAGCAAGGTACTGTTGCTATGAGAAGTAAGCTCATTTTAAAAAAAGGGGGTTGAAGTCGGATGTACTGGGTCATAAGGCACAAAAACACAGTACAATGCACTTCGACTTAGGAAAGAAGACAAACAACAACAAAAAAAACCTCCATTTAATGATTCATGATACAAAAACCTTTAAGATATTTTTATTTGACTGAACAAGTCCAGTTTGACAGACACTGAGTTTTTTTCTTGGTGGAATTGCTTCTCAACATATGGAAAGTAATGGGAAACTAACTTACTACGCACCTGCCACAAACTTATAACAAGCAAAAAGGTTGGCCATTGTAAGAAGTGATGTTCTGTAAAGTACATGCTGCTTACATTATTTTATATCCATTTGAGGAGATTGCTTTCATAGTCATCACACACACACAAAAAAAGAAACAAAACTACAACTATTAACTGTAAGAAATACTAACTCAATAATGTACATAAAATTAGAACCAGTGATTATGGACATCTAATAAGTTTAATGGCCATTTAAAAAAAAAGTAAAGGTTAAGAACAGGAGCCAAAACTCAAATGATCTTGATGGCAGCATAATGTAAAGTTAATGGACTGAAATCACCTTGATCAGAAATCTCAACATTCATCTGATGGTGTAAACATCTATTATGCAATCACAAGAATAAGAAGAAATCTCAACCTTATATGTTCTGTTTTATTATGAATCGATGTCACTGCAATCCAAGCAAAACCATTGTTTCTTATGATGGTGAAGAGTGTAGATGCTGTTTCTCAGTTCAAACATAAACCTAATCTTAACATAAGTTATTCTAATGTCATTTAAATATGAGAGATAGTTATTAATTAACAACAATTTTATTATAAAGTACAAGAAAGAGTATGTGAAATGAAAAATCTTATTCGAGGACTCAAAATGGCTCTTTAGCAATACTCCATGTAGGGAATGTGACGTATGCAGTACGCACACTCGCAATAGAGTGTACAATATGGGCGCCCCCCCCCCCCCCCCCCACCGTCAACTTGCACCATGGAAGAACAATGAGGCATTATTTTTTTTTATAGTCAGAGGGTGTGAAACCTTCTGAAATGTACAGAAAAATGAAGGTTCAGTATAGAGACAGTTGTTTGAGTCAGACGACAGTGCATGAATGGGTAGAAAGATTTCCAAATAGAACACAAAAGTCATTGATGAACCACGGCAGGGAAGACCAACAAGCGTAGCAGCTGATACAATGAAACAGCAGATTGATCAGCTTGTCTGTGGCAACAGGCGAGTCACTATTGATGAAATAACAGTAGATTTCAACACTGCGCACAAAATTGCCCATGATGATCTCAGTTATATTAAATTGCGTAGCAGATGGGGCCCAAGGCAGCTTACAACAAAGTAATGGAGGTGGTGCAAAAATTGTTTAAAGGTCACACCAAAAGACTTTTTTTAATGAAAACATCCGCAAGCTAGTGGACAGGTGGACAAATTGTGTTGCAAGTTCACAGGGACTATGCCGCAAAAAAAAGACACACATATTTTTGGTTTGCCCTCTTGTAAAAATGTTATAAATAAAATTCCAGTTCCTTAATGACTGTCTCTCATAGATTATTAGTCAAGATAATTTAATTAGTCACTATCTTGGCTTCCCTGTATAACCACATACTTCCATTCATCTTGTTCTGTAACCAATATATCCATCTGTACTGATGTATCCACCACTCATATAACTTTAGACCTTCAGGAATATCCTCTATACCATAATTCGACCATGTTTTTTCCTGCTCCTGTACATTTGACTTCTTTAATATTTTACACCTTCAAGCTTCATCTTGTATTATGCTCCTCATGATTTTGTATGTCCAGCCCATTCAGTTTTCTTACTTGCTCAATGGGAGCTTGCTTGATTCTGTCATTTGCTTTTACTCTGCTTCTGTTTAGAAATATCTTTCCATGTTTTGTGTAGTCCTGTTATGTTATACAATTTTGTTTAATTCATCAAAATTGAAGGCAGGGTCAATTAATACATTCAAGAATAGATTGAATGTGCATAGGCATTTTTAGATAAAGTGAATGTGAAAGAAACTGGTTGTATACAGACTCTGCAGAGTCTTCTAAATCAGTATAAAGATATTAAATTAAGTTAAGTTAAAATAGAATAAGCATTTGTATTATAAATCCTAAATTTATATTTTCTTTGAACACCTGATTTTTCTGAAAATGTGAAAGCCAGTAGTAGGATTTTTATATTCTTGACCTTACATCTGCATCTGTGTTCACATTTAAAATATATTCAACTTGTTCCTTTCAATTCTACTGAGCACAAATGGATTGTATGTTTGCTGTTATTTTTAAATGTATCTGAAAATTCCTTGTAAATATTCCATGTGTTGATACATTTGTGTACTGACTTTGTTTTGGGATTAACTCAGGAAATACTGGTGCTTAAAGGCTGCTATAGATAGGCTATGATTGAAATCTTTGAAGACGTGCAGATATTGAATTGGATTGGCCATCTACTCAGAAGAAACCCTGATATAATTACTAGGGCTGCCATGTCAAAGGGAAGGTAAAAGAGAGGTTGACCTAAAGACATCTTAGCAATGAACTATAGAAGCCAAAATTAAAACCATAAACCATATATTTCTCAAAATAAATGTATGTTCTATATTCATAAACAGCCACTGCGACTGATAAGGAGCTACCTGGGACCAATATATGGGGCATTACAGTGACTGTTGTGTTGGTGGGGGTATTTGTGGTTGCATTTATTATATTCTGCTGGTGGAAAAAATGGTTGTGTTTCAAACAGTGTACTAAGTCAGAATATAAATTAACTGGTAAGTATTTACTGTTAACATCTTTTTGTGTCTCCATGTACATGACATTTCTGCCTTTCATAACTTAACTTCAGGAACAAAGAAATGGATGATAAATGTATAGTTACGATATCAAAAAGGTTTTATGTTCTACAACTAGAAAAAATATAGGATGCAGAAGATAACAGGCGACAGATACAAAATATGTGAAATAAGACTGTGAAGAAGTTCTGAGGAAAAAAAAGTGCAACACAAAGCATGGCTTACAACAGAAACTGGAGAAAAGCTAATGGAAAAAGAAATTAAGAAGTTAGATTTGAACAAAAGCAAAACCGGAAATACTAGAGATGAGGCTCGGGAAATTGAAGCCAACAAAAAAGTAAAAAAGATTATGAGAAGAGACAAGTGGAAATATATTGATGAGTTGGAAAGAGAGGTAGAGAAAGAAAGCTGCAGCAAAAGGAAATGTGAAAGATCTGTGTAACAGCACAACAAAAAAGAAAATAACTGGAAAAAATTAGCAAGAAAATGGTTTTTATCAAAGATATAGAAGGAAATTTGATAATAAATACATCAACCAATAAAAATGTATATCAATAGACTCTAACAAAACTACTTGAAGAATGGAGAGCATAAACAACGACCAAGAAGATACAAACTTCATAAATGGGTTCCGGCTCAGAATAGAGAAATTGAAATGGTAGGATAGAAAATACTAATGTACAAAGATGGAAAGAACCAGAGAGATATTAGGGGAACATTATGTGAGATGAAAGCGCTGCCATTAATGAAACCAGCTGAGAACATTTTAAAGCAGTGTCTGTTCTGGAATCCACAGGTCATAAGAGTTATAGACAGTTCCGAATGTTTCACCGGGTTCTTTGTGTATGACAAGGACAAAAAAAGCACCACTGCCCCACAGAGAGCATGTTGCAAGAGACGTCTAACCGTGTGACATGGCATAACACCGACCATGGTTAGGTGGTTTGTTAAGAGCAGCATAGATGATGCCTAACAGGCTGCGAGTCTACTTTGCTGTAGTGTTTGAGTTTGTTAAGATGAACTTGATTAACCACCCTGTGTGGCACTTGTCCCAATGCAGCAGAATAATAAGCTGCTCGAGCATAGCCCGCTTCCAGCTACATTCAGCTCATGCCAGAGCTGGGACCAGTACATGGGCAGATGTATAGGGGCATCCGCCCCTGTAGAAGTACAGGTTGGCTTCTACTATGCACTTGGTTATTTTCGGTTTTGGTATGTGGTGGAAACTGGTTGTCTACAGACTCTACGAAGCCTTCTAAACCAGTATAAATAAGTTACGTTAAGATCAAAACACACATGGAGAAGAGCTTGAGATAAACATACAGGAAACAGAAGATCTGGAAACAGCTGTAGCAGATAGTTCACGACAGCAAGACAGCCGGTATTTATTGAAGACCTGTGCTCCACAGGAGGCTGATAGGTTTGATAACCTAACTTACATCTTGAATGGATTCACATTCTTAATTTTCATGAATTGATGTTGGATGTTATTTGCAAGCTTATCACATTAGAATTAGTTTATTATAGTAAATAATGTAATTTGATAACTTCAACACCGCCACACGACGTCTAACAACACAAGTAGACTGAAGATAGATAGACAAATAACTTCATACAAATTCTAACACTACATCTCCATTGCAAGGAAGGGAAGCATTAAAATAGGGGAATGATATGACAGGCTGACATTGATTTAGATAACGTTCAGGAATGGTTTGCAAGCTGGCAAATGGAGTTTAATGAAGATAAATGTAGTCATCCACATTAGTAGATCGAATATGGAACATAATTACAGAATGAGAGTGAACAATATTAGAAAGATAGAAAAGGAAAGGGACCTAGGGGTTATAATAGATCATACAGGTAAGGTGAGTGAGCAAGTCTAGGCAGCAGTGAAAAAGGCAAATTCAATGTTAGACATGATAAAAATAAATATTAAACATAGGAGCAAGGAAGTGATAGTCAAACTGTATAAAGCTTTAATTAGACCTAGATTGGAGTACTATGTACAGGTGTGAAGTCCTTATCATAGAGGAGATATAAACATGCTGGAAAGAATACAAAAAAGAGCAACAAAGCTGATAGTGGGATTCCAGAATTACAGTTATGAGGAAAGACTCAGAAAAACCATTCCTTTCCTTATCTATCTTTCTAATATTGTTCTCTCCCATATTGTAATTATGTTCCATATTAGATCTACCCATGTGGATGACTGTACATTTATCTACATTAAACTCCATTTGCCAGCTTACAGACCATTCTTGCATTTTATCTAAATCTGACCTCAATATCTCCACTTCTGCTTTAGATGAGACACTACTGCATAGTTTTGTGTGATCAGCAAATTTTGCAATCATGGATCCCATATCAATGTCCAAATCATTTATATATATCAAGAACAACATTTGTCCCAAAATCGAGCTCTGTGACACTCCACTTTTAAATTCACACCACTCAGAGTCCAGTTCAGTTCAGTTCAGTTCATCCCGTAACCCATCAGGTCGTTGGGGCACACATGAAGACATGAAAATCCCACGCCAGCTCTCTTTGTCTGTCGCCTCCTGACGTATCTCACCGGGACGAAGGCCTGACCACTCAGTGATGTTGTCCACCCATCTCTTCCTTGGACGTCCTCGCCCTCTCTGACCCGGTATGGGTCCAAAGAGTATCGAGTTGGGAATTCCGTTGGACCACGCGACGTGCCCGCACCAGGCCATCTTTCGTCTTTTGATAGTTGTGAACAGATCTTCAAAAGGACCAATAGCGTCTTCAACTCTCTGACGGATGTCTACGTTCATGACACGATCTTTATATGTAACATTTAGGAGTTTTCTATAGCACCGCATTTCCATTGCACGTATTCTGCCCTGGATATCTGCTGTAATGGTCCAGGTCTCGCAGGCATACAGAAATATTGACAGCACCAAAGAGCGCAGTAGTCTGACTTTTATGCCGAGGGCGAGGCGCTTGTCTCGCCAAATAGGTTGCAGCCTAGTCAGCGCCGCTGTTGTTTGTGCTATTCTTGCAATTACCTCTGGCTTCGAACCCTCTTCGCTGATCAACGATCCAAGATATTTGAAACGTTTCACCCCCTCAAGTACCTGCCCATTTGCCTCTATGACAGATTGAAACCCTGCAACATTATTGGTCATGAGCTTTATTTTATCAGTATTTATTTCCATACCAAAACTCAGGGCCGTTCTATCCAATCTACCAATCAACTCCTGGAGTTCCCTTTCTGTGCCTGCCAATACATCAATATCATCAGCAAAGCGGAAGTTTGTGATTAGCCTGTCACCTATTTTAACCGTGCCAACATGTCCTTTTAAGGTCGTCTCCATTATTCTCTCCAAGAAGATATTCAAGAGTGTGGGGGAGAGTATACAACCCTGTCTCACACCCACCGTCATACGGAACCAATCGCCTAGCGTTCCCTCTACTGAGACAGCGCTGGTCGCCTGCTGATAAAGATTTGCAATTACCCTCATAATATCACTGTTGAACTTATAATGCCTCATTGTTGACCATAGCGCCGCATGCCACACTCTGTCAAACGCCTTTCGAAAGTCAATGAAGGCATGGTAGAGTGGTTGATGATACTCTGAGTACTTCTCATTCAGTAGACGAAGATTAAATATCTGCTCGATGGTACTCCTTCCCGCTCGAAAGCCCGCTTGTTCTTCGGCAATGATACTCTCCGCCTGAGGATTCAGTCTGTTAAGTAGTATCCTCAAGAGAACTTTACTTGGATGACTTATCAGACTGTTTGTTCGATAGTTCTGACACACATTTAGGTTTCCCGATTTAGGCAGTGGTATAATGACTGATTTTTTCCACTCAGAGTACTCCTTATTTATGCCCACCCTTTGCCTTCTTCCCGTTAACTAATTTTCATTACATTTGGCAACTTTCCCACCTATTCCATGTGATTTTAACTTTGTAAATAATCTTTTATGAAGTACTCTATCAAAGACCTTTGCAAAATCTACATAAATAACATCCACTGGCTCCCCTTTATCTGTCATTTTAGTAACCTCCTCCATGAATTCTAATAGATTTGTTAAGCATGATTTCCCTCTAGTAAACCCATGCTGACTATTTCTGATTATATTAAATTTGTCTAAATGCATTACAATGTTTTCTTTGATCATTGACTCTAACAATTTACAGACTATGCTTGTTAAACTCACCAGTCTATAATTCGCTGGATCTGATTTTTTTCCCCTTTTGAATAAGGGAATCACTCCTGCATCTTTCCAATCTACTGGAACAATCCCTTTTACAAGTAATTGAGAACATAATATGACCAATGGTTTTGCTAGTTGGTCTCTAATTTCAAACAGCAATTTTAAGTTAAGTTTGTTAAGTTAAGTGATGAAAAATCGGAACAGCTAGACAAAGTCTGGAAATCAACTTGCTATGAAGTTTTTGGGTAAAAAGGAAAACTAGCACAATGAATGGATATCAACAGAAACACTCACAAATATTGAAGAGAGACAAGTAAAAAACTTGATACCACACAACATGAAAACTAGAGCAACCAAGGCTAAAGCACAAAAGGATTACGCAGAGGTAAACAAAATAAGTAAAAGTAAGTATTAAAGTAGACAGCAGAAACTATATTGATATTCTGGTACACAAGCCGAAGAAGCTGCTAGAGAATACTTGAAAGGGCTGTATGACACTACCAGAAAATTTTTAGGAAAAATACAGACAACAAAGCAGATCAATGAAAGACACATTTAGAAGAAAGATACGGGTATTGAAAAACAAAAGAACAAATTTGCAGAACAAGAAGGCACTCTGGTTGTAATGGTTGCCCATCGCAAGAGAAGATAAGGACAGCAACAGACTTGTTCTGTGAGATGTGTTCTCAAATTACTATAAAGACAAATTCTGACATGGCAGGTCACACCACACATGGGATACACATGTATGGAGTTGATTGGGGAGTCATCATGTGTGCTGTTATTTCTCTGAGCCTCCACGATGGAGTTACACTCTATGGTCTGAGCTCTATTGGGGATGCTAGCATGCCAGGTGGAACGGTTCTGTGCAAGCATCTTCCAGGAGTTGACATCCTGGTCAAAGGTTTTTAGAGACACTTTTATGGAGTCTCTGTAGTGTTTCTATTGTCCCAGTCTGCATGTTCTGAACTCACCGTATATCAGCTGCTTGGGGAGGCACTCATGGGACATGCAGGCAACATGTCCTGTCTATCTTTTCTGGGCTTTTTGTAGAAGAGTGTGGATGCTCAACATGTTTGACTTCCTAAGAATTTCAGAGTTAGGCACCTTAGCCTGACACCCAATCCTTAGCAGTCTACACAGATAGCTCATGTAAAAACAATGTACCTGTCTGTTGTACACTGTCCATGCTTTGCAGGCATGCAGCAGAGGTGTAAGCACTTCAGCACAATATGCTTTTACCTTGGTAACAACATGTATGTTGTGTCGGCTCCATACGTTTGCTCAGTCTCCCAAATGCAGAGCTCGCCTTTGCAATCATGCTGTTGATCTCAGAGCTGATATTCGCCTCTCTGGAGAGGGTACTACCTAGGTAGGTAAAGCTATCAACTTTTTCTTGAGACAATGATTTTGAATGGTAATGGTTGGTTTGATGTACATCTACCCAGGAACAGACTGAAGGAGCACCTCAGTTGAATGCTGCCAAAAATTATGTCATAGTCGATCTTCTTCTAACCAGATCTTAAGGTCACAATCATCAGCAAACTGGAGATCCAAGATTGTAGTTTCCCTCACCTCGGTGTAAGTCTTTAGGTGCCTTGAATTGAATAGCCGACCTTGCACCCTGAATCTGATATTCATGCTAGGATCAGCACCATGGGCATCATCAGAAAAAATTGCTGCAAAGACCATGCCAAAGAGTGCCTGAGCCAGCTCACAACCATGTTTAACACCATTGCTGACTGGAAAGACTACAGACAATTCTCCCTAATTTCTAAATGTAGTACTCGAGTCATCCATCCTGCCATCATGAAACCGACGGACAACCGCAATAAATCTGCCGGGGCAGTCTGGTTAAGCTACCAAAGAAATGCAATCTACAAGAATTAAAAAAATTACAGAAGAATAATAATTTTGCCAGTACCTGGTAAAGTGTTCATTAAACATTCGAGGCGTGTTCAAATAAAATCGAACCCAACTGCACCAAGTAGACATACTTATGATGCACATGATGATGTCACTTCAGGTGTACACAGCACATACCAACCGTCAAGTTTGCAAAATTTCATTATCCTTCGACTCATAGTTTCCTCAACAGACCATTGAAAATATGGTGGGTGTGATACAGAATCCGTTCAGTGTTAATCAGCAGTGATTCAGTGTCTAACAGCTGAAGGATATCAACCAGTTGACATTCATCGCAGAATGCAGGCAGTGTATGGTGACAAAAGTGTGTCGAAGACAACGATGAAGAACTGGGCAATGATGTTTAAAGAAGGACGCGAGTTAACCAAAGATCTTTCGAGACCAGGTCAGGTGCATATTGTTGGGTCAGAAGATGACATCACCAAAATTGATGCAGCAGTTTGGGTGGACTGTCGCGGGAGCTTACGTTCTCTAGCAGAGGAATTCGTTGTGTTGCTAGGGACAGTTCAAATGGTGGTTAGCAAGAAACTGAAGTATTGGTACCCATTGTGAACACCTTCTGATACTTCAGTTTCTTGCTAACCACCATTTTAACTGTCCCTAGCGACACAGCAAATGATTACACCTGAAGTGACGTCATCATGCACATCATATGTATGTTCACTTAGTGCAGTTAGGTCTGGTTTCATTTGAACACGCCTTGTAGTTATACTTGAAAAGCTGGTCAAAATGGCTCTGTAAAAAAGCTGTGAATGGTCAAGCAAGCTGCCAGTGAGTTTCAAATTTACCATAATACACCAATGGAGGAAATAAAACAAAATAATCTTCACTGAAAAATGACTGCCAAATGTTTTTTCCCTATTCATACAATTAAATCTAAAATGATATCCCATTCTCTTTATAAATAGGTCAGGCCTATGGTAAGGACAAAGTCGGAAGAGTAGCCGTTCCTATGGTTCCCACTGGTGACAACGAGAACTATACAAATGGTGAGATGCTATACTTTGAGTAATCATTATTTGCCTAGAATGTCATCATGTGATATCAATGACTTGCATGCATATGTCATTATATATATATTTCATTTTTATTTTGTATACTAAATACTCTTGGGTTTAATATATACAATTGACTTTCCTATCTTGTCAACCATATTCCAAATATCAAACTTAGAAATATTAGAAATGATCGGACTAGAGAGGATTTTTACAAAATATGATCTGTGCAGCCAAGATAGATATACAGAGAGTAATAGTTGAACAAAGTGTGTAATGGAAGCCGCCACTTTACATTGGATTTAGGAATTATGAAAAAAAAAAGTCATTTATTCTTCTTCTTCAGTGTTCGTCCTGGATTTTTTTAGTACCGGGTTTCCCTTCCCACTGCGATCCCAATCCCTTAGTGAGCCTTAGACAAACTACACTAGTGAGCCTTAGACAAACTACACTAGTGACTAACACAGCATGTTTCCACTATCCAACGTGGAGACGGAATTGGGTCTTGGTCAGCTATGATTCGCTGACCCCGATCAAGCAGCCAGTTATGAGTCACTGGCTGCTGTCAGCTTATTCACTGCAGCATCTTAGCCCTGAAAAAGGTAGATGACAGCTTAGACATAGAATCGTCCTTGAAGTTGCTCACACACTATTTAGTGCTCCCGACGTTCACTAATATAGTTAAGAAAACATGTGAAGATATGAAATGCATGAAGGTCAGTTTTCTGAGCTCTTTGAAATTTAAACTGGTGTGCGACAGGGATGTCTCTTATCACCATTTCCTTTAGTTATTGACTAGATTATAAAGACAACAATACAATATACAATACAATATCCTCGACTTCAATTCGGCTGGTGTGCCGTATGCGAGGTAGCAAACAAAAACTTCCGGTCGAGCGCCATGACTGGCTGCTGACACATCAGCTTTGGATATTCTGTGATATTTCATCTTCTTCCAAAACTCGAATGAGTTCAAGAAGTGTTTTATTGGTGAAACACCACATGAGGACCATACTACAATTGGTATATGTGAAAAAGATACACCTATTTGAGGGATCAAGTTGCTGAGCAGCGCATGAGCTGCAGTGGTTAGCGACCCATAGCTGACTGCTAGCGTCAGGGCCAGCGATCCAGAGCTGCCAAGCCCCTTCTACACCTCCACGCAGTAATCCTGGATAATAGGCTGCAGCAGGGCAGCCTGGCTAAAGAGAAGGGATCAAAGAGGGAATGCTAACCCAGTACTAAAAAAATGCTTGCTGAAGTCGGATGTATTGGACCGAAAGGTGCAAAAATCGCAGTCAAGCTGTAAACTATGACACAACGCATTCCGTTCTCTGGACTACATTCTGCTACTTAAGCCCTTTCAGGGTTTGGTAGCGGGAGATTGAGAGCGAACGAAGCCAAGCCAGGCTAGATACACCTATTTGATAATGTGCCGTATTCTACTTATACTCTAAGACTATCGTCCCTTATTCATGGGCCGTGCAGTGAAAATGCACACATACTCTCGAGACACCTTGTTGACACTTAGCCCGAAGATGTGTAGGAGTCACTTGTTACCACTGGAGGTGACAAGATGTCTTGCCTACCTCTGAGTCCTTGTCAGTTAGAAACTAAAACAAACGTACGGAAAGAAAAGGGGCAGGAGATGTGGTAAAAGAAAAAGTAGGAGGCCAAGCGGGAAAGCTTTTTTAGATTTGCCCTGTCCTGCTCAAGCCCAGCCAGCTAAGCAGGAAACTTGTCATCAGGCTACCATGACAGCAAATGTGCTAAGCGGTGGGGACCGCCCAGAACACTTGAGCAGCCATGGTCAACCACTTCTCCCGATCATCATATACAGTTATCCTGAACGTCTTGCCACTGGTTAAAGTTGGATTCTAGCGAGAGAGTGAGGTCGTCAAACTGCGCTAACCCTTCCTTACTTAATTCAAATGTATCGTGCAAGTCATTCTCTTTTCATTTATCCGGTACTAACACAGTCGAATCCTGTGACGATTGGCGAGCGGAGAGTGTAAGACAAGCTAAACTACAGTTAAAAAGCTGCGTCAGTTGCGGAACTCCTGGCTGAGCAATAAAGCGGATGAGATGCAAGAATTTTCGGACAATCATGATCACCGTCTTGCAAAGCAAACTATCCATGCTTTCACTGCTTGCAAGTATGCAGATCCCAAATCGGACTCTTCAGCAATCTCCATGCCCATTCACAACCCAGATTTACAGAATACTCGACTGGAAGGACTGACTAGGTAAAAAAAAGTAAAGGTCCTCATCACTCGTGATAGACGAACAACAGCCAACAATGTTTGTATGCAGTCCGATCTTTCGCCGTGTGGTACCATTTCAGACCTTGGTCTGTCCGCAGACCATCTCGCCATCGTATGGGTGGTGGACCGCGTGGTCGTGTATAATTTTATGGCCATCAAAACGTCATTCTGAGTGTCCATCTGTTATCTGGCATGCGCACCCAGGGGTATTTGCGAGACAACGCAGCCTCCACAACATCTCGAAATGAAGTGCGTTCTCTTATTTCTGTTTTGTGAATTTTATCTCTGATTGAGATCCCAAGGACGCGTCTTTCCATCGCTTGCTGGGTAACATATAGTTTCTCTGCATCCGCGTTGCGTAGATTCTATACTTCACATCCGTAGATCATGGCTGATATGACAGCAGAATTGAAATGGTGCGCCCTTGCCATGGTGTCTTTCAGCTGCAGGAGTATAGACTTTATGGTATTGAAGCTAGACCAGGCTGCAGCTCCTCGTCTTGAGATTTCTCAGTCTAGGGTGTGGGTCGCATTTATTTCTTGCGCTAGGTATATGTAGGAGCTGACATCTTCGATAGACTCATTTTCCAGCTTGATCTTGAATCTGCTGCAGTAAGGGTTTCGGAGACATTGCGTTTTCATTTTGTTCATCCGTAGTCCGACACCGCTACCCGCCTCATCTAGTTTGTTCAGAGAGTGTTGGGTCTCCTCGGTGGTGTGGCTGTAGGTGGTTGAGCCTTTCCCGATCTACATTTATACCTCTATTGGCCCAAATCAGCTGTTGGAAAATTTCTACAAGCATCGCTGTGAAAAGCTTTGGAGAAATTGTGTGGCCCTGCCGCATTCCTCTTGCTAGTGGAACAGTTATTGGGCGGTGATACAGAGTAATGTCTGTACTGCAGCTTACGCTTATTTCCTCGATCATCCTTGTGTAATTTTCAGCCACGTCGTGGTTTCTTAGGGCAATTATTACGGCATCAATCTCAATACTGTCTAAGGTCTTTTCATAGTCTATAAATACTAGATATATGGGCAGACGTAGTTCACGTGCTCTCTCCAGCAGCTAGTGGATTGTGTGTAGGTGGTCAGTAGCGGAGAACCCTTTTCTTAATCCAGCCTGCTCACAGGGTTGTTGTAGGTCTAGTTTTTGTGGTTTTCCATTGATCTGGAATTCGCTCCTCTGTGAAACTTTTATTAAATAAATTAGAAAGTTGTAGTGCTAGATTGTCTCCTCCTGCCTCAAAGATGTCTATGGTAGTTCCGTCTACTCACGGGGCTATGCCTGACTTTGCCTGTTGGATCACATGGGTGATCTTATCAGGTTCAATCAATTGAACAAGTTCTAACTTGGTTGTCACCAATACCTTTTGGACCATTTCCTTAGATGAGAAAAGGTTAGTGTAGTACTGTTAGCATGCTGTTTCTATGGCTCGTCTGTCTGTTGTGATGGTGTTATCAGCCAATTTCAGTGTTTGAAGAATGGTTTTCTTCTGCACCATGCTTTTACGACATCTTACTATACTTAAGACAACAGCATCAATCAATAAAAATGGATATAATTGGACTGACAAAACTACTTGATCTGGACATTGCTGATAAGTTAACTCTTCTGTCCCATAATTGCAATCAGATGCAAAATAAAAGAAGTGTGTTTGATAAGAAATTGGCAAAGGAAATACACAGAAGAAAAAAAGATTGTGAGAATAAATGCAACTAGTGACAATCAGATAGTATTAGGAGACACACTCCTACAAGATGTAGAACACATTCATATATTTTGGTAGCAATATAGATAAAGCAAGAGGTACACATAAAGGTGTCAAAAAATATAAAAACAAAAGACCAGTAGCCTTTTTGCTGAATTGGGAAATTTATGGAAATTAAAAAGAATTTAAGTATAACACAAACATACAAATCTTCAACTCTAATGTAAAGTCAGTTCTATTGTATGGATATGAAACAGTGAGAACAACAAAAACAACCACCAAAAGATACAAACCTCATAAATGGCTGCCTGCTCAGAACAGAGAAATTGAAATTGGTATGACAAGATCACTAATGCAAAACTGCTAGAAAGAATCAGACAGATATCAGTGGAAAATTATGTAAGGAGAAAGCGCTGCCATTCGATAGGTCATGCATTAATAAAACCAGTTGATAGCATTACAAGGAAATCTCTGTTCTGGAATTCTCAGGGCAAAATAGGTAGAGGCAGATCAAAACACGCAGGGAAGATGAGAGCTAGTTTCTATAAATGAAACAGAGATGTAGACATAGCTCCAACAGGTGGTTCAAGACAGGAGGACTAAACTTAACGTAACGTTTTTATACTGGTTTAGACAACTCATCAAAGTCTGTATACAACCAGTTACATTTGCATTACCCTGCTGCTCTAAAAGCTATGCGCATCCAATCTATTCTTAAATGCATTAACTGTCCCACTATCTCCACTATCTCCTGGGGCAATGAATTCCAAGCATTCACCACTCTCTGACTAAAAAAATATTTCCTAATATCCAATCTGGATCTTTCTTTAGTTGATTTGTATCTCTACCCTTTTGTTCTCGTTGGTGGTTGTATTTTGAAAAACTTGTTATGGTCTAATTTTACCTTTCCTATGATTATCTTAAAAACCTATATTAAGTCACCTCAAATTCTTCTCTCTTCTATACACTGGTGGAAAGCCTAAGCAAAGCAATACTGCAAGCATCCACCGAGACCATCCCAAGAGGGGCAAGCAAAAACTGTAACCCATATTGGAATCATGAACTGCAGAAAGCTGAGGATGAAGTCTCAAACGCTAGGAACACGGCAGAGAGAGAGCAATCTATTGAAGCAGATATCTCCCTCAAGGGCAACACTGCGAAATACAAAAAAACACTGAACCAAATAACAAGAAACAGTTGGAAAAAACAAACAGAAAGCGTCAATCTAGATAAAGAAGGGAACAAACTATGGAAATTAGTCAGAGCCATGAATGATGAAATACCATCAAATAAACAAATTACCATCAAGCAGTGCGACAACATGCTTACTGGAAAAAAAACAGCAAACGCTTTTATAGAACATTATGCCAGAGCAAACCACATTGATGTCCCTACAGACAGGCATACAGACATAAGTGAAGAATAAAAGAGCTACGACAACATCATGATTGCACCAGAGGAGAACATGATGGCAAAACTAACCATGAATGAAATGAATGAGGCCATGAGAACTTTAAAGAAAAAGAAATCGCCTGGAAAAGATGGGGTAACAAATAAAATGCTGATGGGTTGGGCCAAACAGCAAAGAGGAAGTTACTGTCAGTCCTGAACCAAAGCTGGAAAAGGGGAATTGTACCACAGGCATGGAAAGATGCTGTACTTATACCAGTACCAAAGAAAGAAAAAGATAGAACAGATCCAAATGGATACAGGCCTATCAGTCTACTGAGCTGTGTAGGTAAACTGATGGAGCGTATGATAAACATCAGACTGATGTGGCACCTGGAAGCAAAACACATATTAATTCCACAGCAAGCAGGATTTAGACAACACAGATCCACTGACGACCAGATCACTCTCATAGCCCAGGAAATAGAGGATGCTTACCAAGAGAAAAAGCATACAGTAGCAGTTTAGGTGGATCTAGAGAAGGCATTTGACAAGGTGTGGAAAGAGGGACTTAAAGTCAAGCTACGAAGAAGTGAAGTATCTGGAAAAATGTACAGCCACTACCTCGAAAACAGAAAAGCCGAGTCCAAGTACAAGGGCAGATGAGCAAAAAGGTGGCACTAAGGCAAGGAGTACCCCAAGGGGAAGTACTGTCACCCACGCTTTTTCTGGTGTATATAAACAACATCGTAGAGAATATACCAAGAAGAGTCCACAGCTCCATGTTTGCAGACGATCTGGTCATGTGGACCTCTGAAGAAAATCTCACCGTAGCAAACAATCGGATGCAGCAGGCCCTAACATCGCTGGAGGAGTGGGCGAAATCATGGCTGGATAGAAATAAATGAGGAAAAAACAACATGTACGATATTCTCCCTTTCAAACAAACCACAGAACACAAAAAATAAGTCTTAACGGCAAATATCTGCAGCTAAACGACAACCCAAACTACTTGGGCGTCATATTTTATCAGCGCATGACATGGAAAAGTCAGATCGAGAGAAACCGAATGAGAGCAAGACAAAGAATGGCAATCATGAGGGAACTTGCTGGCACAAGCTGGTGAGCAGACGAAAGAATACTAAAGAAACTGTACACTGGAAGAGTGAGACCAGTTCTCGAGTATGGCATTATGGCATGGGCAACAGCAGCAAAGGCGAACTTTGATAAAATTAGCAAACTTCAAAACCAAGCCATGAGAGTTATAACAGGAGGCATGAAGTCAACGCCAATTGTAGAACTTGAAAAGATTACAAATCTGCAATCCATGACCGATAGAAGAGACAGCAGAGCCCAGCAGCAAGCAGAGATACTCAGAAGACCGACAGACCATCCAATGCATCAGAGACTAAATACATTTGGAAAAGGGAAACTAAAGCGGAGAAACTTTGCAGAAATAGCCAAAGCAAAGATGAGCGAAGACCCTATGAACACCATGACAACACCAAAGCCCATCCCTACCGTACGCAAACCCACCTGGAAGCAGCATATCATTCCAGAGGTGGTAGAAAATATACCAGGTATTGGAAACAAGAACAGCCAGACTGAAAAAGAAAGAAGAGACATAACCCTGAGGCACATAGCGAAAATCTACCCAAGCATGGACTGCACCCATGCATACACCGACAGTTCTGTAACAAACACAACACAGAATGGAGGGGGAGGGTTATTCCTTTGCCTAACAAACGGTAGAAAAATAACACTGGCAGTGGCAACTGGAAAATTCTCAAGCAATTTCAGAGCGGAGGCAGAGGCACTGAAGGCTGCAGTAGAAGCAATGCTGACAAGCGAAAACAATGAAAGCCAGATAGTCCTGTTTACAGATGCCCTATCCGTGGTTACAGCACTTAAAAAGCCAGAAAAATACAGAACTTGATGATTTAAGAGCAGTACTCTGTCAACTATGCCGGCAGTCCGCACCAAAAAGAGTAGTGGTACAGTGGGTTCCATCCCACTGTAACATTCAAGACAACGAGGAGGCAGACAGACTGGCAAAAGAAGGTGCAAGATTATCACAACCAGATTCTAGTGTGACCTACGAAGAGTCCAAAAGGTTTATTAGGTCCAGATACATGGCCAAATGGGAAACAGAGCATACTGGCTACACAAAAAATGATGCCTATTACCAGTTGAGCAGAAGAGAGCAGGTCATGGTCTTCAGACTCCGCACAGGCCACAACAAACTGAGGTACCACCTATTCAATAAACTGAAGATAGGGTGCACTGACAAATGCACCTGTGGTACAGGGAAAATGACCGATGAACATCTGCTGCAAAATTGCCCGACATACGAGGACCAGAGAAAGCACATGTGGCCATCACACCAGTGTCAATACTAGACAAGCTCTATGGCAGTGTCGACAGCCTCAGGATTACAGCTGATTTCTTCGAACAAATACAAGTTGACGTCTGACAGCGTCCAAAGAAGAAGAAGAAGAAACTAATAGAAGTGAAGAAAATGACATATGCTGCCCTCTCAGACAATTCTGGATTAAATGTAAGGACCATGTAAAGAAAGACAAAGATGGTTATTGGCAGAAAGATGGTTTATGATTCATTCAGTCTACAACAATCGTCAATCGTTTTGAGTCATCTGATTCTGAATAGAGTGATTACATTCTATGTATATGCATATATAAAGCCAAAATTGTGTTAATTAATACGTACTTAAACGTCTCATGAAGTGTAAAGGATAACATTTAATTAAAAAGAAAAAGTGACACACAAATATTAGTCATATAATACACATAGGTCTTACTGGAAATATTTGAATTATAAACATGAATGCACATTTATAAAGAAAAATAATTTACTCACACTCATTATCCTATGATCTCCACCATGGCCGGTCCTAAGCCCGGATGAGAAAGGAGGAAGGTTGAGCGTGGGGCCAGCTACCCCACCTCGTCTAAAAACAATTGCTACAAAAACAACAACCAAAATAAACCAAAAGCCGTCCTTGAAAGGGAAGGTTCTTTCAGCAGGGCCTATGGCGTGGCTCAGCCAAACTCGAAAGGAAGCTGGACTGCCCACTACCTTTCTTTCCACAAGGAAGCCTTCCAGACTTACACCTGGAATGTTATAACCATGTGGGAGCAGGGAAAGACAGCGCAGATTGCAAAAGAGAGGGAGTGATATGGCATTGGTATCTTTGGGCTGCTTGGGACTAAATGGACTCAATCAGGAAAGGTACTATTGGTAACAGGGGAGACTGATATATTCAGGACATGAGAAAGAGAAAAACGCACCACATACAGAGGGAGTGGCCCTTAAGTAGAGATGGATGGGTCATACATTAAGGAAGCCTCAGGCCAGTATCACCAGGCAATCCCTGTCATGAAACTCCCAGGGAAGGAGAGGCATAAGCAGACTAAGGAATATGTGAAGACAAGATCTGGAGGCAGAAGTAATGAAAACAGGAAAAAGCTGGAAGTAAGTGGACAAAATTTCACAAGACAGAGCTGCTTGGCGAGGGTTGGTTGATGGGCTATGCACCTCTGAATGATAGAAGGCAAAAGAGAGATTCCCCTATGATAAGTCATAAGGAAAATAGGGGCACATGCAGAAATTCAAGTTGATATGAAAAGGAATTATTAAGTTAATGTATAAATTTCAACAGCACATATTTCTCAACACATCATAGTAATAATATTATATTTCATTTCATATCTAAAGTGTCTTTCTTTATTCATACTGTTAAATCTAAAATGATATCTCAAACACTCTAGAAACAGGACATGCTGCCAGTGATGACCAAAACAGAAGAAATACAGGTAAGTTCAATCGCATTTCTCGAAAAACAAATGGTGAGATGCAGCACTTTGAGTAATCATTGTTAGCCCAGAATATCATCATATTATATCCATGACATGCATGTATATGTTATTATATATGCATTTCATTTCTATTTTGTGCACTAAATATTCTATTGTCTAGATTTTGCAAAATCTAGATAAATAACACCTACCGGCATTGGAAAATCTACACACCCTAGGAGACGGAAAAGCAGTACTAGGAAGCAAATGAAACATTGTATGGAACGATCACTACAATGTTCAGGAATGAGTGACAGTTGTATAAATTAGTGCAGGTGCCTGCTCAGAATAGAGAAATTGAAATGGTATGACAAAGTCACTAATGTACAACTGCTGGAAAGAACCAGACAGATATCAGTGGAACATTTTGTGAGGAGAAAAAGTTGCCATTGAATAGGTCATACATTAATGAAACCAGCAGATCAAGCTAGTCGCTGTTCTGAAATTCTCAGGGAAAAAGAGATAGGGGCAGATCAAAACACACATAGAGAAGAGAGCTTGAGATAAACATAAAGGAAACAATGAAGACAAGGACATAGCTCCAACAGATGGTTCAGGACAGGAGGACTTGAATGGTATTTGCTGAAGACATGAGCTGCACAGGGAACTGACAATTTTTGATGATTGATTGATAACTTACACCTTGTATAGATTCACATTCTTTATTTTCATGAATTGATGTAATTTGCAGACATCACATTAGAAATAGTTTATTATACAAGTATTTAAATAGTATAATTTGATAGCTTCACACAATATCCAGCCCTCATCGTGAGAGAGGGAAACATCAAAATAAGGGAATGCTATAATGGGCTGACATTGATAAAACACCAGAACAGCTATCCAATGTCTGGAATTCTACTTGTGAGGAAGTTTTTGGGTAAAACAGCACAACAGATCAATAACAACTAAAATGCTCAAAAATATTGAAGAGATACAAGTAAAAAAAATGATATTACTTAACATGAAAACTAAAGCCACCAAAGTTGAAGCACAGAAGGACTACACAGAGGTAAACAGAAAAGTAAAAACATAGACAGGAGAAACTACATTGATAGTCTGGTACACAAGTCCCAGCTAGAGGAAATTTGAAAGGGTTGTATGACAGGAAACAAAGCAGACAAATGATAGAAACATTTGGAAGAAGGATAACAAATATTGAAGATCAATCAATCAAAGCCCGTCTCTCCACTCCTCTCGGTGCATAGGCCATCGACAACATCTCGCCTGGGCTGCTTTTTCTGCCTCTCTCCAGGTGTAATTATTTAATTTTAGCTTCTTATCACATTCTCTTTTCCACGTATTTTTGGGTCTACCTCTCTCTCTTTTCCCCTGAGAATTCCATGTAAGAGCCTGTCTGGCTATGTTAGACTGTGCCTTCCGCAACGTATATCCTATCCAGCCCCATTTTATTCGCTTAATTTGTTATTGCATTGGCTGTTGGCTCCTTTCCCACAAGTTTTCATTCCTCACCATGTCCTGCCACTTTATGCCCATTATCCTTTGTAGGCATCTGTTAATGAAGGACTGGAGTCTTTGTTGTATGACCTTGATCGTTCTCCATGTCTCCACTCCATACAACAAGACTGACTTGACACTTGTGTTGAATATTCTAATTTTGGTGTGAATCTTGTTATCTCTGGATCTCCATATATTGTTTTAGTGTCAGGAATGCGCCTTGTGCCTTTCCATTTCTGATCCTTACATCTGCATCTGTACCTCCTGATGTATCTACTGTGCTGTCAAAATAGGTAAAGGTATCCACTTCCTCTAACTGCTCTCCTTCCAGATTGATTAGTTCTTTGCTGTTAGTGTTGAGTTTAAGGATCTTGGTTTTCTTCATGTTGATATTCAGTTCCAGTTTGGCTGATTTTTTTAACACTCTTTCAAGTTTCTCTTGCATTAGACTATGACTGTGTGACAAAAGTACCAGATCATCTGCATAGTCCAGGTCCTCCAATTGTGACAATAGTGTCCACTGAATACCCATTTCTTTTGTCTTCGATTAATGTCTTCATTATCCAAATCTATAGCCAAAAACAACAGGAAAAGTGAGAGCAGGTATCTTTGTCTCACCTCTGTTTGCACCCCGAACCTATCAGTCAGTACTCCTTCATGTACCACTCTACTAACTGTGTGTTTGTACATATTTTGGATGAGGGTTGTGTACTTCTCTGGTATCCCATAGTGTCTCAACAGTGGTCATAGAGTACTTTGATCCACATTGTCAAACGCCTTTTCTTAGTACATAAAATTTGCGTATAGGGATGATTTACATTCAATGTTTTGTTCTACTATGATATGTAGCATAGCTATAGAATCTGTGTATGATCTTCCCTGGCAAAACTGCCTGCTCCTCTCTGAACTTTTTGTCTACTTCAATTTTTAATCTGTCTAAGATGATTCAGTTGAATATCTTGCCTGGCACCAACAGCAATGTAATCCCCATATAATTGCTGCAATCTTCCAGGTCCCCCTTCTTAGGCAGTTTAATCAGATGTCCTTTTTTCCATTCTGTTGGCACTCTCTCCTCTTTCCATATATTTTTGAATAATCCTTGCAATGTATCAGTAACTTAATTCATATCTGCCATTATGGCTTCTGCTGCTATTCCATCTGGTCCTGCAGCTTTCCCTTTCTTGAGTGGGTTCCCTTTCTTAGTGGGTTGCCGTCCAAGTTCAGGGTCTCCTCTGCTGGTAGGATGTTTGGTGTTTCTTGTGGTGGAGGTCTGTTTAGACTTTCTTTGAAATACTCAACTCATCGTTTCTGTTGTTCCTCCGATGACGCCAATATCCTGCCTTCTCTATCTTTGATTGGTTTGTCTGTCTGTATATATATATTTGCCATTTTCTTTGTTAATGACCACTCTCATATTACCTCTCTCTGCTGCCTCTTCTGCATCCTGTGCCAGCTTGTCAATGTATTCTCTTTTATTTTTTCTTATACATGTTTTGACCTCTGTGTCTGTAACAGTATAATTACTCTGTGCTTCTGCTTTGGTGGCTCGGGTTCCGCAATTGTTAAGTATAGCTTTCTTCTTTTTTCTTTCTTCTGTTTTATGTAATGTCTCTGTTGTGATCTATTCTTTGTGTTGGTTTCTCTTGAATCCCATAGTTTCTTCACATGTCTTATTCCACATCTCGTTAGCCTGGTCTCACATCCTATTAATGTCCATTTCTTTATCCTCATATAGCTATAGTAGCACTTGATATCTGTTATTAATTTTTAAGCTAAATTCTGTCTTCTTCTCCTGGTGCTGCAATAAGTGTACGTTTTATCTTGTTCTCCTTGCGCCCTGTACTGAGTACTATTTTAGTTTGAACTGCAAAATCCCCAGCAACATGTGGTGGTCTGACGCTACATCTGCACCTCGCTTTACTCTTACATCTTGTAATGTACTTCTGAATGCTTGAATCAGATGTGATCAATCTGATTTTCCGTTACATGGTCTGGAGATCGCCATGTGGCCTTATGTATCTGTTTATGTGGAAACATGCTTTCTCCAATAATCATTTTATGTAGCGCACATAGCTCTGCAAACATTTCTCCATTTTCGTTCATCTGTCCCATTCCTTGTCTTCCCAAAACCTAGGTTGTCTGCTCCCACTTTAGCATTGAAGTCTCCCATTAAAATTGAGAGATCTTTCTTTTTCGGCGTGTCAAGGACCTCTTCCAGCTTGTGGTAGAACTCTTTGCCAAGGCCATTTGCTTTTGCATTGTTATCAATGTTTTCATAACCGACTTTTAAAAAATAGATTTGGGTGGGCGGCCCTAACCTAACCTATTATACTCTAGGTGAGTTGTCCGTGTTTAGTCTATTCCCTCCCCCATGACCTATCCAACTTGGGTGACCCTACTGGAAGCTTTCACTTCCGTTTGCTTAGCTCCTGTGATCATTGAGACATGCAAGCTCCCTCACCACCATTTCAAGGTAACGGACTTGAGGGAGTAATATTGAAGAACAAGAGAAAAAATGTGCAGAATAATTTAAGAGTTCCTAAATAAACCACCACCAGTCAACTCACCTGGCATTTTACCTGCTGAAGAAAACCTCAAAATTAACTTTGATAAGACAAGTAAAGAAGAAATTGAGGAAGCAATCAGCCTTCTAAAGAATGAAAAAATGATAGCGCATGATGTAATGGATACCAGCTGAAGCTATTAAAGCAGACATTGAAGCATCCACCAATATGTTTTACAGTTTTATAAGAAATATGTGGAATAGAGAAAGTATTCCACAAGAGTGGGGAGAAGGCACTCTGGTTGTAATAGTTGTCCATCGCAAGCAAATTTGGCAACAGCATCAGACTTGTTCTGTGAGATGTTTTCTCATATGACTATAAAGACCAATCTTGGTATGGCAGGCCGAGTCGAACATTGGGTAAACATGTGTGGAGTCGTCATGTGTTATGTTCTTTCTCTGAGCTTACTAATGAAAAGGAATATCAATCTCTAGATGGAACTATAAAGAGAATTATGCCAAGTAGTAAAGAATAGCGACTGATTAAAACCAATGCAGGTAGCCGACATAATGGACTGTTAAAGAATGGTGCACTTATGTTTGTTACAAAATCAATCGGATCTATTATTCAGAGATGAATGGCCACATATTAGAGAATGGATTGAGAAAACTGTACTTCCGTCATTAGATAGAACCCCCCCCCCCCCCCCCCCCCCCCACCACCACCAATTCCTTCAGTTGACTACAGTCATCAATCACTTCGAGTCATCTGATTCTGAATAGAGTGATTAAATACTTGGAATCCTTGTATTCTGTTGCCAGGAATCCAAAGGCTATCGGCTATACGTAGTAGGTATTTTAAACTTTCTGCGGATTACTAGGCCTAGAGGAAGGTATAAATAATTTGGGTAGATTTTTAACTAGAATTTTAAATTTTTGTCTGGGCAGTGGCTGTTAAGCCTACTCTTTTCGATTTCTAACTGCCAAGGGATTTTTAACATTCTTGACACTAAACACGAGAGCCTGATCTCACTACCCAGATATTAAGGAAACCTTTATCAGAAGATCCACATGAAAAAATCCCGATCTCCACCGTGATACAAACCCGTGACCTTCGACACCCGAAGCAGCCACCTTACCTCAAGATCACTGAGCTCCCTCAATTTAGGGTGATTACTTTCTATATAATTGCATATTTAAAAAAAAAAGTAGATTAATTAATACAGGCTTAAACTTATTATGAAGCTTGGAGCACAACATGAAAGAAACACTGACACAAATGCACAAACATTAGTCTTGCAATTGTCTTTCAACACACAGCTTTTACTGAGAATACTTATATTTTAAATGTTAATACACATTTTTAAGGAACAATAATTTACTCATACCTGAATGATAAATGAAGATACGCCTACGGATCTTAATATACTATGAATTAATGAAATTACTGTAAAATGTATGTGAACAATAACTATGATGGCTCTAATGAAAATATAAAAGAAAACAACTGTTTTGATAAATCTATACAGACTACAAATATTTATGCATAACTTATTAATGTTTTAATGAAAAAAGAGGCACAAAGACTAAAAGGACAGATTAATTATAATGGGTAACTTTAAAAGGCAATTAGGAAGAGGTCAAATGCCATGGAGCTCTACCATAAACCTTTAGCAACAGCATCAGAGAGTTTAAATAATGGTAATAGAAAACATTTGCTAAATTTGGTGTAGAACAGGAACTTGTAATAAAAAACAGTATATTCTAATACTGCTTGATATAGATGGAACAACAATCAATGACCAAGCATCACAGATGAGATGTGCCAAACATTGACATCAACACTGATGATCATCAGCCTGTCCTTATGCCCCTCTACAAAGTACATTAAAAATGGGTCTCATAGTGCAAAGAGCACAGATATAATAAACAAAAATACTAAATCTTGAAGATATAAAAGCTGAAATATGCCAAGAGATAAATAGGCATTATAAAGACATACCAGCAGAAATGAGAGAAGCAGAGACAAAATGAAAAGATTTCAAAGATGCATTTACAAATGCACTAGAAAAAAATAGAAAACAGCTTGATGGATTGGATTTTAAAAAGGCTATAAAACACAAGAAAACTTACTAAAATTATGGTTTAAAAGAAAAACAATTGAAGATGCAAGAAAATATATAATAGCATGAAGATACATAGTGGTCTAGAAGGTAAAGAAAAGAAACATGGAAATATTATCGTGAAAACTTAACAAATCTTTGCAAAAAGCTCCAAGAGAATTTTACAAGTTCATTGACAACAATACAACAATAATTATAAATGATGGAAATAGTAACACAATAAAACAAGAAGAGGATGAGATAGGAAGAAAGGGGAAGGTGTGACACGGCTCACAATCCGAAGGTGCTGGGTTTGATCCCCATCACAGCACCAGCCGTTACTCCGGGGAAGCAAACCCTTTGAAAATGCAGGAGGAAGCAGACACCTTTCATAAAATGTATGCAGAAGTTGGATGCACTGGATCGACAGGCGCAAAATAAAAACCGCAGTGCAACGCACACCATCTTGGGGAATAGAGAAATAAGGCGAACGCACACAAAAAAATAGGAAGAATATTTCAAAGAGTATCTCAATATGGTGGTCGAATGTGAATACATAATATTCACCCCTAGAAAAAACAAGAGTAAAGAACTATTAATTATATAATTAGAAGTCATTAAAACATTTTACAAAACAAGCCATCAGGAGAGAACTGTATAACAGTGGCAGCTGTGTAAGCATATGGGGATGTACGAGTAAAGTGGTGGACAAGAATATTCATGGCACTTATATTGCTTGGATTGACTTTAAATAACTACATAAAATGTATGGGTAGCTATATTTTTGGGAACTGTACAGCTTAATTCTGTTAAATATGGTGTACATCTTCAAATGAAATTATAAATTTTAATTGGATTTATTTTTTCATCATGTGAAAAAAGGGAAAACCTGTTATAGTGCATTAACAAATATGTGACGAACTTGAAAATAATACATCTCAGTAATAATGAGATACAAATTTATTTTAAAAAAACCTACTTGCTTACTTAGGTTTGCCAGAGAGAACGCCATACTGTTCTATCCGCCGTCAAATGACATATGCTGCCCTTTCAGACAATTCAGGATTAAATGTGAGGGCCATGTAATGAAAGAGAAAGATGGTTATTGGCAGAAAGATTGTTTATGATTTATTCAGTCCACAACAATCATCAACCTATTTGAGTGGGATCAAGATGCTGAGTAGTGCATAAGCTGCATTGGTCAGTGATCCAAGCTGACTGCTAGCGTCAGGGCCAGCGAACCAGAGCTGCCAAGACCCTTCTACACCTCCACGCGGTGATCCTGGATAACAGGCTGCAGCAGGGTAGACTGGCTAAGGAGAAGGGATCAAAGAGGGAATGCTAACTAGGTACTAAAAAAATGCTTGCTGAAGTTGGATGTATTGGAACGAAAGGTGCAAATATAGCAGTCACACTGTAAACTACGACACAATGCATTCTATTCTCTGGACTATATTCTGCTACTTGAGCCCTTTTCAGAGTTTGGTTCCGGGAGGTTGAGAATGAACAAAGCCAAGATAAGCCCATCTTTTTTAGTCATCTTATTCTGAAAAGTGATTACATTCTATGTATATGCATATTTAACAAAAAATTATGTTAATTAATGCATATTTAAACTTCTCATGAAGTTTGGAGCATAGCATTTAATTAAAAGGAAACACTGACACACTAATATTAGTCATATAATTTTCATTCAACACATATGTCTTACTGGAAATATTTGAATTATAAACATTAATGCACATTTATAAGTAAATCGACTTTACTTACACTCATTCCCCTATGATAAATAAAGAACTTGAGGTGGTACAGAGTTTCAAATATCTGGGATCATTGATCAGTAAAAAGGGATCGCAGCCAGAGGTAATTGCAAGAATAGCACAAACAACAGCGGCGCTTACTCGACTGAAACCTATATGGCAAGACAAGCGGCTCGCCCTCGGCATAAAAGTTAGACTAATGCGCTCTTTGGTGCTATCAATATTTCTGTATGCCTGCGAGACCTGGACCATTACAGCAGATATCTAGGGCAGAATACATGCAATGGAAATGAGGTGGTATAGAAAACTCCTAAATGTTACATATAAAGATCGTGTCACGAACATAGAAATACGACAGAGAGTTGAAGACGCTATTGGTCCTTTTGAAGATCTGTTCACAACAATCAAAAGACGAAAGATGGCCTGGTACAGTCACGTCGCGAGGTCCAACGGAATTACCAATTCAATACTCTTTGGTTCCGTACCAGGACAGAGAGGCGAGGACGTCCAAGGAAGAGATGGGTGGACAATATCACTGAGTGGTCAAGCCTTTGTCCCGGTGAGATACGACAGGCGGCAGCACACAGAGAAGGATGGCGTGGGATTTTGGGAGTGCATTAAAGTGTGCCCCATTGACCTGTTTGGTTACGAGATGAACTGAACTGAAAATAAAGATATACCTGAAGTTGTTAATATACTATCAATTAATGGAAGTGCTGTAAAATGTTTAAATAAATGATTATTGTCCTCATGAAAATAGCAAAAATAATGACTGTTTTGATAAATACATGAAGTCTACATAATATTAATGCATAAAAAATTAATGTCATAATGAAAATAGGGGCACATGCAGAAATTCAAGTTGATAAGATAATGAATTATTAAGATAATGCATAAATGTCAACGGCACATATTTCTGAATGCACTAAAGCAAAGATTTTACATTTAATTTCCCACCTAAAGTTTCTTTCTCTATTCATACTGTTAAATCTAAAATTATATCCCAGAACTTGACTCTGGTGGAACCACAACATCAGGTGATGCAACTGAGGCTTCCATTACCAGGCAATGAAAGGGGTGATATTTTGAACTTGGACTAATCATTGTTAGGTCAGTATAACATAAAATGATATCCATGACTTGAATGTATATCTTTATTTTTTATTTTGTTTGCTAAATATTCTTTTATTTAATACATAAAATTGACTTTCTATTTTATTAACCATTTTGCAAATATCACAATGGGAAAATATTGAAAAGGATTATAAAAGAGAGATTAAAAGAGGCCATTCACAAAACATCTGAGAGAAGAAAGGCAGGCTTTTGATAAAATAGGATCTGTGCAGCCTTGATAGCTACACTAAGAGTAATAGTTGAACAGTGTAAAAACGAAATCTTCAACTCCAATGTAAAGTCTGTTCTATTGTATGACCCTGAAATCAAGAGAATAACACACAAAAAGCGGTGAAAGAGGTACAGACTTTCATAAATGGGTGCCTGCTCATAATAGAGAGATTGATATGATATGATAGATCATTAGTGTGGAAATGTTGGAAGAAACCAGGCAAATATCAGTGGAACATGATGCGAGGACAGACTTAGAGAATAGGGTAGGGATCACAGTGGGAAAGCAAACCAGGTACCAAAAAAAACAGCTAAAACTGTATGTGTTGGGCCAAAAGGCGCAGACCTCGTAGCCTCGCTGTAAACTGCTGCACAATCTTTTCAGGACGAATGACAAAGAAGAAGAGGAATCAAAATAAATATGAATTAACAAGGACAAGGTTTTATTAAGGTTTGCATCGAAATCTGATTCAGTAAAAAAATGTAAAAGAAGTTAAGGAGGACATTTACAAGAACCATACCCATGCCTCTATTATGTGAGAAGGAGCAGAATTGTAACAAATAATTTGGTGGTCTTCCAGATTTGATAACTACTATGGGCTAGCTAAGAAAGAAACAAATTTAAGCATGACAGAGTTTTAACAAACTTCATCACTTCCTCATCTACTCTTATTGAAAAGGGTGAGGCATCTGGCAGCTAAGAACCAAAGTTTAATATTATTGCAGCATAATATTACTACATTAATTATTTGTGTAATATTCCTATGCAAATTATTAAAACATTTAACGCTTTTTTGTTATGAGTTTTTGTGTTTTTTTTTGTCAGTTAAATACCAATAACCAAATGAAGTCCAAAAGCAAATACAAGAAAGACACAGGGTGGAATTCTCTAAGGGCTGATCAGGTGGACTTGCACAACATTTAGATAACTTGACTATTTGACTGATTGAATACTAGGATTCTGGTATCAGTAGTATATATTTATCTTATTGTGGATGAAAACTTAATTTGCACAGCTACCTATGGATTTTGTAAACCTCCAGAACAGCATTTCTGAAACTCTAAATGTACTAGACAGTTCAAATTATCATCTCTCTCTCTCTCTCTCAAATCTCATAAAAGAATGTTTATCCATATTAATTAAATATATATATATAATTAATATGGATAAACATTCTTTTATGATATTAGTGAAAGTGCTGGTACACTTAAAATGCCTGTTCTATTGCACAAATTTGTCTTGTTATTGTTGATAATGTCAAGTGATTTATGTGATGTCACAAACTCAGTAGAACAGAGAATAGGAAATGCTAATTACATTCCACTCCATGAATGGATGAATTGAATTTGAAATACTTTTCTACAACAAGAAGAATGATTGAAGCAGATAAACTCTTACTTAATTGCTCTTCTTCTATCCTGAGGTATATAAGTTTGCCAGAAAGAACACCAGATTATTCTATCCGCAGTCTTCCTCTTGGTCTGGTTCCAGTCTAGTTCTCAGTTTCTTATAGAACCTGCTGGGATCTTTGCTTCTTATTGCTTTGCTAGAGTCTGCAAGAGCTGGGCTTCCATTTTCATTCAAAACATTTTTACCCAATATCTCCCATATATTATCCTCAAGATACATGACAATCTGTCAAGTTTCTGTGAGAGCTAGGATTTTCAATTTATATTTCTTCCATGAGTTCGTTCTACTTTCCATTGATACTTCTAATATTCCATGTTCCAAAAATTGTAGTCAGTAATTCACACCAATTCGTCATCTTTTAGGTCCATACTGTTTTCTTTCTTTTTAGACTTGTAGTCGGGTGGGTAGATAAACAGATAGTTGACTTATTATGACTCTGCATGGTGGAGTGGCTGCCTCCTTTTTGCCTCCACGTTGACACCGTTTCTGGTTCGTGACTGTTCCAAGTTATTCTTCCAACATAGTTGCCATCCACAGCTATCCACTACAACCCATGCATACCTTGTAGCCTTGCTGTAAACTGCTGCACAACATCCTTTTCAGGATGAACGTCAAAGAAGAAGAAGAGGAATCACAATAAATATCAATTAACAAAGACAACATTTTATTAAGGTTTGCAACAAAACCTGATCCAGTGAAAAAAAAATGTAAGAGAAGCTAAGGATAACATTTACAAGAACCAGATCTGTGCTTCTATTATGTGAAAAGGAGCAGAATTGTAACAAATAATTTGGTGGTCTTCCAGATTTGAAAACTATAATTAAAAACAAAACATGACAGAGTTTTAACAAACTTCATCACTTCCTCATCTACTCTTATTGAAAAGGGTGAGACATCTGGCAGCTAAGAACCAAAGTTTAATATTATTGCAGCGTAATATCATTACATTAATTATGTGTGTAATATTCCTATGCAAATTATTAAAATATTTCACGCGTTTTTGTGATGAGTTTTTATTTTTTGTCAGTTGTATATCAATAACCAAATGTAGTCCAAAAGCAAATACAAGGAAGACACAGGGTGGAAACTTCTAAGGGCTGATCAGGTGGACTTGCAGAACAGAAAGAAAACTTTTGACTATCTGCCTGATTGAATACTAGGATTCTGGTTTCAGTAGTATATATTTATCTTATTGTAGATTAAAATTCCATTTGCACAGCTACCTATGGATTTTGTAAACCTCTAGAATAGTATTTTGATGGCAAAATTGGCAGGGTACATACATATCCTAGTTGTAGCAAATCAGTCCATGCAGGTTTAAATTGGTATCTGACTGTTACATGCTGTTTGTTCTGTTTCTAAGAATTGACGTCACTGCACTCTGGGCACACCCATAGGTGCTCAGTCTCTCTCAGCAAATGGCACAGGGTCTGGATGCTGATGGTCCCTGTAGCTCGCTGGTGGTACACTCTCTTGCTCTGTCCTTTCATGCGCCCTACTCCATTCTAACCTCGTTTAATATAGAAACTTTGCAGTCTGTGGATTGCTGCCTTGTCTATTGCAGTGTCCTCATCTAACCGGCGGTTATTGATTGATTTCAAAATGTCATTCCTATCCATCACTAAAGTGTCCATAATTAGAGCTTGTGAAGCCAAGATGTCAGCTCTTTCATTGTCCTGAACCCCAGCATGACCAGGACAGTAAATCCATGCTAACCCCTGGAGGTTTGAGGCCTTAATAGCTGCTATCCACTCATACCTAAGCCATCCCTTCTGTACCTTCTGAAGTACGACTTGCGTGTCTGTCACAATGACTGTTCTTTTTAAAGAAGTCTCAGATATCCATCTCAGTTCTGCGGTCACTGCTTCCATCTCCATTCTCAAACATGTATGCCCTACTGCGCTCGACAACAACCTGTCCTCTCACTCTAGCCTAGAATCTCCAGCCTGATGTCCCACTGCGCAGCACTGATCCGTCGATGTATATGACGGTATCACTATCCTGCGTGTTCTCATTTATCAGTTGATTCCCCTCTTATTCTCCCATTCTCTGCATTCCTTTCCCAAGGTTATGATGACACTCTGATACTCTATCATTCTATCACCAGTGGGGACCCATTCTTCCCCCTTGGCTATCGCCTTAAATGCTGTGACATGTCCGATTGTTTTCTCTGCCTGTGCCATCCATGACGCCCCTCTCTTGATTCTTGATACATTGATGCTCTGAGGTACTACTGTTCAGAAGGTGCCAGCTTTGACTTGTGCCAGTTTATGTCTGGATATCACCAATAACAATCCCAGCATGTACAGTATTTCCACAATCGCGGTACCTCTAGTGCAGCTCAGAACCAGCCGCATACTTTTATTCTGGATGCGTTCCAACCTGTGCCTTATTTGGCACTCAAAATGAAAATAAGAATGCCTTCTTTTTTGTCCCCTTTTCACTCAATACGAAGTATAGAGCGACCTCTGCAGTTGCCCTATTTATAGGATGCTCGTATCAATGGGTTTACATGTGCTCTTGCAGTAACATTTTGTTTTACATGATGAAGTTGCTAGCCCCATGCACTACCATCTTCAATCCCCTTTAAGGATGTGCTTGCAGGTTACTCTGTATATTATTTATGTGAAGAATGCTTTAATGATTTTGTTGTTGTTATGGATGCAGCAGCATCAAGGTTCTTTCCCTTCGGCTCAATGCCATATAATGGTATCTGTATGTGTTTATCAGTTGTTGTCTAGTGCCATACAAAGTGTTCCATTTATATGGCCTCGGAGGAAGAAGTATTTTCCTAACATCATTGAGCACTCTTAAGAGATGATGATCAACAGGTGTGTACACAGCTGGCACTCAGGTGTATGTTGCGGTTGGATTCTGTTCAGGTGTTTGTTTAGTGGGATGTGCTCTGTTCCTTCATTGTGAGTTGATTTATACTGTCATTTGGATTGGGGCTTGCCATATGTCTGTAGACCTCCCTCCCTGTGTTTCCCATGGCCCATCTGTTCAGCCAAGTTTGTTTGTTTGCTGTTCTAATGAACTGTTTGGCTGTTTGTAAAGTTATTGTTGTGTGTGGTTGTTCTTTTCTTGATCCCTTCTTTGCTAGTCTGTCTGCCTTGTCATTGCCAGGTGTATTTGAGTGCCCAGCGATCTACTGCATAACTATTTTGACAACATGTGGAGCGATAAATTTCTAGAGATATTTAGATAAGGTCAGGTCTACAATGATCAGCAACTTCTAACGCTTGAAGGACTGTTATCAAATCTGTTAAAATAACAATGTTTTAGGCCTTTGAAGGAAAGGTATCAAAAACAAATAACAATGTTTTAGGCCTTTGAAGGAAAGGTATCAAAAACTATCTTCAAGTGCAGTGATTTCTGCTTCATAGTTGGAGCAAACCTCCCTGCATGCTTCGGACAGCTTATCAGAGGATCTGTCCAGGTATTCTATATAAAAAGAATGCTTTAACTCTTTCAGGAGGTAGTGAAATTCCCATGTTTTGTGCTATTAATTTTCTATTTCTTTAAGATTTTAATATAGTGTTACAGTTCAAGTGTCACTGTGTTTTATATTATCATAGTATATGGTAGTGTAATATGTGGAATGAAAGGGGATTGCAGGAGCAATAATAAAATATAAATTATATAAATATAGCTAAATTTCTAAAATAGTTAAGAAGTAAGAAACATTAAGCAACAACAACAAAAACGGCGGAAAAAACAATTAACATGTCAGATTTACGCAATATAGACTGCTAAATCCATGTTTTGCTATTTGGGACACACATGTTTTTAAAACTACATCGATTTGCAAAATTTACTAACATAGATCTAAAATGACATTGGTCTAGCTACATGACAATTTTGAGAATCATTGGTTTCTGACGCGGAAACTAAAATTTTATCACTTTAAACAGGTAATATTAAATATTTTACAAAGATTTCAGGTTTCATCAATTTATTTATAGCCAAACCCCAGAAGGACAGATTTACTTTCATTTCCGACACATATAAAACATCTATCATGCAGAAAATGAAACAAAAAATATGTTTATTGTTTCCGACCACAACAATTCAATGTTTGTTTCATTCGACAACACCCACCTTTTGTGAAGAACTGACTTCTCCGTCAGAATAATTCAGATTGACTAGAAAAATCATCACAAGAGCTAAAATGAAGTGTACATTTCCATTTTAAAAAATAGTTTAAAAGAAACAAAGCTTTTTGTACAGAAAAAAATAGCAAATTGATGCGCGCAGATCTGCTATCAATAATATAATTTAATGACTTTAATAGGTAGCAAATAATTTCTCTACAAAAACTGATTAATTTTACCATTTTTATATAAAACGAAACTAAAGAATCACCCTACATTTATGAAGTATCTAAATAAGTCTATCACGCAGAAAAAATATATATGTATCATAATAAATATCATCTTAAAATCCCCTGACAGTGGCCTCCCGTCCCAAACGACAGGAAAAATCAGCCTCTGGCAGTGGCCTCCTGTTCTCAAAGAGTTAATAGACCTTAAATCCATTTCATGGTAACTCTTCACTCATAGATTACGGATTGGCTTAAGCAGTGTAAGAAAAGGCAAAATAAAACAGAAAGCATTAAGAAACAAATGAATCTATTTTTGTACATGTTATTTAATATTAATAATATTTCATGACAGCATAATGTCATAATAGTCAGAAACAGGCCAAGCATTATATGAATAAACAACACTTACTCAAAAAGGAAAAAAATTACCCTTGTATGGTTAACTTCTTGACTGTGTTATACACATACATACACGTTTTATTCTAGTGTAGGAAGGACATATAACTTTTTATGAAGTATGGTTGATATTAATTAATTATACCTCTGATATAGAGACTATTACATATTCAATTTGTACGTAAATAAATAGCGAAATTCAAGTGGGAGTCAAAAAGTCACAGCAATATTTTTTATGAACCTAATATTTCGGTTAATTTTGTACGCCTCCTCGGGCACAAAAATGGTTTGACAATGTATGATTAGAACATTGTATAGGACTCTTCAATCCTTGCTTTGAAGATCCACAAGGGATGGTTACAACAATATTGGATAGTGGACATAGATGCTTCTGACCATCAAGGTTTTGTGTGGATATACTGTCCTGGTTATGCTGCAATTAGCAACAATGAAAAAGCTGACATCCTAGCTTTAAAAGTAATCATGATGGGGAGATTATAAATGGATAGGAAGGACATGCTGAGATAAATCAATGACAGTCTATTAAACAATGAGAGACTAGATATGGATTGGAAGTAACTAACTGAGATAAATCAATGACTGTTAGACAATCAATAGTAAGCTAAGGCGACCAGGGCCGCACTGCAGAATGACAGTTCTGTTGAGGAGGTGGTGATCTATTTTAGCGTGGTGTTGCGAGGACGTGACCACATCTTCTTCCTGTAAACCCCATCCCCCAGCCTGTCAGACCATCTTGAGGGCTGCAACTTCCCGGGAAAGGTGAACGTGTCCGAAGAGAAAGGGCCGATGGCGATCAATCGTTGAGACAATGCCAGCAAGTTGAGTACGTCGAACTACTTGGTGTTAGACAATGAGAAATTAGATATGGAATAGAAGTAACAAAGATAAATCAATGACTGTTAAACAATGAGAGATTAGATATGGAATGGAAGTATCCAAATGAGATAAATCAATCACTGTTAAACAATGAGAGATTAGATATGGAATGGAAGGGAATACTGATATAAATCAATGTCTGTTATACAATGGGAGAATAGTTATGGAAAGGAAGGACATGCTGAGATAAAACAATGGGTCTACCCATGTGATGCGCTGTTCATTCTGTATTAAATCATTAGCGATTGCCCAGAACTTATATCAGAAGATTGTCAACTTTACAACCATGTGTAATTAAATCACTATTTTACAAGCTCACGTTTTATGCAATCCCTTACTGGCTTACTTTAAGGGAAAAACTTACTAATCATGTGGTCATTCAACAATATCATCACATAAATCACTTGACATTATCAACAATAACAAGACAAATTCGTGCAATAGAACAAGCATTTTAAGTGTACCAGCACTTTCACTAATATCATAAAAGAATGTTTATCCATATTAATTAAATGATGCTTACGAGGCATTATTGTCAATTGATCAATAATACACAAGTACTTTTCAAAGTCTTGTGTTCACTGCACACTAAATATTTGTTAAACTTTGTTGCACATTTATCTGATCTCATGCCCAAACATAAGTACGGTACATATATAGTTTCCTCATGAGACTCAACTAAATACACTAATCTAGGGCTGAAGACCCAGCAGTGAATGAGCCAACAGCAGCCAGCGATTCATAGCTGGCTACTTGCATCAGGGTAAGTGACCCATAACTGATCAAGACCCTATTTCGGCTCCAAGCTGCGTCCCTGGAAATAGACTGCAACCATGCATCCTGGCTAAGTGATTAGGCGAAAAGAGAAAAGAAACTCTGTCTAAAAAATGGTGTGCTGAAATTGGATGTGTTGGGCCAAAAGGCTCAGATATCGCAGCCTCACTGTAAACTATGATGAAACAATGTCACAAATTTCCTTTTCAGGACTAACGCCAAAAAAAAAGAATACATTAATTTGAGACTACATTGGAATTAGGAAAACTGTACTTAATTAAATTTTGCAATTTGTAAAATCCATTTTAATTGATTTGATCATGAAAAATAATTCTTCGTAACACATATTTACAAAAGTTGGGTGCCGTGGCACATTATTTGAGAAACACTGCTCTACCTCATCCTTACAGGATCATCTGAGAATGTTGAGAAGAACAAGGCAGCTTCATGAAATAAAGTAAACATAATCAATCTATTATAACTTTTACTAACATAATATAAATATGTTTTTCCATTTTCATTCAAATGTTTTTAGAGAACATTACTAGACAGTAATATCAATTACAAGAAATTGTAGGACAATTATTAATAACCATAAGAAAAAAATATGTCCTCTGTATGGTCAGACTGAACTTGCAAGGGGCTATAATCTCATTATGTTTCAGACTGAGTTGAAGAAGAGAGGAATGGACATCAGCAACTCCAAGACAAAAACCATGGTGATCGCCAGAGATGAGAAGAGACATTACCCTGGGATAACCCTGGGAACATGAGCACTGGAGCAGGTCAGCAACTTTAAATATCTAGGAGTGGTAATAGACAGCAGGGGATGAATCAAAGAAGAGTTAACTGCATGAAGGGCAGCAGCAGGTAGACTTTTCCATGGAATAAACAGAGGATTCCTCAGCAAATGAGAAATGAGCAGGAAAACAAAGATGGGTGTATACCGCTCGACCTATGTGCCTGTCCTGAAATATGGATGTGAGTCATGGACAATGACTACAGCCTAAGAAAAGCAACTACAAACTTCAGAAATGAGATATCTAAGAAAGGCGGTTCAGGTGATGGAAAGGGACAAGATCCGTAACCAGACAATACGTAGCAATCTCAAAGTTCAAACCACGTAGACACGAGTGGAGCAGTCCCAACTGCAGTGGTTTGGCCATGTCTGTAGAATGGAAGAAGATCGGATACCAAAGCAGTCATGGGAGATAAAAAGTCAAGGACGCAGACCCTCCCGGACGTCCCAAAGTATGTTGGGAAGACAACATACGAAAGTCCCTAAGTGATTGAGGGCTGGATTGGAAAGAGGCTAGGAAAAAGACGGCGGATAGAGCAGTGTGACGTTCTCTCTGGAAATGCTCTACACCTCATGGTAGAAGAGGAGCGACTAAGTAAGTAAATGTTCCAGACTGAATAAACGTAAAGAAAGCAGTGACCAGCTTGAGGTTATTGCTATCTCTTTGTTCAGGTATGGCAATGACAATATGGGTTTGTTTCGCGTATTTCGGCCACTTTTGAAGCAGCCATTATACAAGGAGCAGTTATTTAAGTAAAAGCAATTTTATTTGAAATATTTTTACAAGAATGCGAACCAGATATTGTGTCCTATTTTTTTTATATAGTCCTTGTGCCTGGAAACACACTTTGTCCACCTGTAGATCCACTAGCTTGTGGATGCTCTAGAAAAAAAAGTCTTTTCGTGTGACTTTTTTTTTTTTGTTGCTTAAATGTTTGCCTCACTAGTTTCTACTGGCGGAGGCGCGCCATTTTCCACCCCAGACCGTAGTCCATTGGGCGATATCAGGACGCATAAACCAGTGCTTGGATGCATGTGTGCGTCTGTATGTACCTACGCTAGGTTTGTGCGCCCTCAGAAGCTAGCCCAACCAAAGTGCAATGGAAGGGCTTTACCACGAGGACGCGTGTGAAAGTTGTGCAAGGGTGTGACTGTATGACAGAGTCAAATGAAACAGAGTGAGGTGAGAAGAGAGAGAAGAGTTGCCCCCAGGGTAGAAGACGCATTCTTCTTCTTCGTGTGACCTTTAACCAATTTTGCACTGCCTCTATTACCTCGCCAGCTGCAGTGGTACCCATTTGCTACTGGGTTCACACTTTCCTATAACTGAGGTCCTAATGGACAATTTTGTGCGCAGCACTGTGATTCATGTTGAAATCATTCATTCACTCTCCTCTGACTCAAACAATTGTCTCCATACTTGACATTTATTTTTCTGTAGATTCAAGAAGGTTTCACACGCTCTGACCACAAATAATGCCTTGTTCTTTCATGGTGCCATGTTGTACACTATATTGCGCATACTGCTTGATTGTCACAACCCCTTCATGGAGTATTGCTAAAGACACATTTTGTGTCCTGAAATATGTTTTTCTATTGTACATACTCTTCCATACACTTTATAATATAATAAAACTGCTGTTACTTAATGACACTGTCCCTCGTATTAGCGCCCTAGTTACACCCATCTTAAGTTCAGGAAAGAAAACATTAAACAAATAATACAGTACTGACATTGTTTATAAAACTGATCGAAATAAGACAATTACTCACAGAGCATATTTAAAAGTTAATGGCAAGGGCTCAACTTCATTGCTGTGGGTCGTCCCATATGGCTCGGTCTCTCAAAGAGAGGGCATCGCTCAGAACATGAACTCTGTAGCTTTCCAGCGATTTCTGTAAAAAATTACCAACATGAACCAACTGCTGCAGCTCGAATTCAAACACTGACTATCTGAACATGAGGCAAATGGCTTGACCGCTTCATCAAAGAGACCCCCCAGAGCATATTTATTCTCCTATAATCAACAATTCACAGCGCATTTTGTAATGTATTTATTTAAGTAGAGCAATCTAATGCAGTATCTTTTTCTTCAATTATTTGTCTTGATGGTAAGACTAGTTCTTGGTACATGTACAAACTATAGGTCTTATAAATATCTTTCAAGTACCACCTTTTTTAGGGTAGAAGACTCCAACTCACAGACCTGCCCACATGATAGAGACCAATAGTCTAATGAGTGTATAGAAGTCATCTAGCTTGTCAAGAAAGTTTTAAAACAATACCTTCAGTATGGTAAAAGCGAGACGTAGAGCAGTAGCAGTGGATATAATGTTAAACTTTCTTTATAACCTGTCTCAACTTTGTGTAAGGTGGTGTAACCAGTTCTCATCTTAAACTGTGTTAGATACCTTTTTTTGCAGTCGGTGTACTACAGCATGGTATGGCCCCAGGCCCTTTGCTGTATCATTTTAACATTTCTAGCCAAACATACACTGAGTACTTTGTGGATGATCTTTCTTTCTAGTAATATTTCCCCACAATCACAAGAACTAAACAGAAAAGTGTCAGGTCATATAGAGTGAAAAAAGGCATTTGCAATGTTAGGTATGATAAAAATAAATATTAAATATAGGAGCAAGGATGTGATTGTCAAACTGAATGAAGCATTAGTTAAACCTAGATTGGAGTACTGTGTACAGGCGTGGAGTCCTTATCATAGAGGAGATATACACATGCTGAAAAGGATACAAAGAGCAACAAAGCTGATAGTGGGATTCCAGATTTACAGTAATGAGGAAAGACTCAGAAAAGCCAGCCTACAGTGTCTAGAAAAGAGAAGAATTTGGATTTCTTCTTCTTCTTCGTTTGTTCTCAATCTCCCGCCAACAAACCGTGAAAGGGCTTAAGTAGCAGAATGTAGTCCAGAGAACGGAATGCGTTGTGTCGTAGCTTACAGTTGACTGCGATACCTTCACCTTTCGGTCCAACACATCCGACTTCAGCAAGCATTTTTTTAGCACCAGGTTAGCATTCCCTCTTCGATCCCTTCTCCTTAGCCAGTCTGCCCCGCATGGATGTGTAGAAGGATCTTGGCAGCTCTGGTTCGCTGGCCCTGACGCTAACAGTCAGCTATGGGTCGCTGACCACTGCAGCTCATGCGCTGCTGAGCATCTTGATCCCAATTTGGATTTCAATAATACAGGTTTATAAGATAATCAACGGTATAGAATATATTAGACTATAATAAGTTTTTTTCAAAATTCAACCACCTATAAGAACAAGAGGGCATAGATACAAATACTCTAAAGAAAGGTTCAGATTGGATATAAGGAAATATTTTTTTTAGTCAGAGTTGTGATTGCATTGCCACAGGAAGTGGCAGAGACAATTAATGCATTTAAGAATAGATTGTATGCGCATAGCTTTTAGAGCAAGGAAATGTAAATGAAACTGGTTGTATACAGATTCTGCAGAGTCTTCTAAACCAGTATAAAGACATTTAGTTAAGATATAGAACTTCATCAGCATAACTGTTACTAGGGGAGCTAAGAATAGTAACACATTAACCTGCCAGGCATGTCATACGAGCATTGTCAGTTACCTTGACAAAGTCAAGGGCTTTAACAACTATAACATTGTCAACATTTATCGCTTGTAGAATATATTATGTGAGGAATATCACTCACACTTCCAGACATGTACTGGACCCCACAGAGAAGAACGAGAGTGGGAGAAACTAAAGAACAGTGAAAGAGAAGCCTATGTAACTGGAGAGCTCTATAAGTCATGATTTATAGAGAATGACTCACTTTCCCATTCGTTCATACAGGGCCAGAAGTGAATTGAAGTGACACTTCCACATTGTTAACTAATTCACTCTGGAACTTTTGGGGAACGCGAATTGATTTATTTTGTCAATGTTTAAACCACATATAATATTTATTTATCTTCAGTCAATCTTTACTGGATGATTACAAATTTTATAACAAACTTGAAAATTAAAAGTAGAACAGATGGAAATATATACTTGTAACAAGTTAGAGTGCATATGTCAGAAAGAATTTGTGGAGAGAATAATGCATTTGGGCGTAGCTTGCACCAAGCTGACCTAGAGGCTTTGTGGCATTTTATAGAAATTGTACACCAACATTTTGACTCGTCAGGATGAATTAGTGAAAATGACCCTCGTGCAAACATCATTTACATTAACCTATCAAGTGTACTATATATGACTTGACTTATCCACTTCTACAATGGGGGTGTAGAGGACTTATTTATTCTTTCATGTGGTTTATAGTTTCTACAACCCTCATTAGTTACCTATTACAACATGCCTGACAGATTACAGTTCTTTTTTAAAAACTATTCTTTACTCTCACTTTATATAAATAAAGTGCTGTGTTTTTATTTTTATTTCTGTATAGATTGTTCCCTTGCTGAATGCAGCACAATATCTAGTATGCTTGCCCATTTTTGCAAAATAAGTTGTAGAAGAATTTTAAAACTATTGAGTACGAAAAAACTGCATGCTTACTGTGCTTATTTGAATTATGAACTTTTTTTATATTTTTACTTTAGCTGTGCGCGTATATGACTGTTAGCAGTGAAAAAAGTGGGCTCTTTACAAACCCTAAGTTTTGCTTTATGACTGCCTGGAATCTTACATGTCACAATAGCAGGATAGGAGTGTACGGCCATAGCAAATTTGATATGAGCCTTTCAATACAACAAGGGCTAGTTAGTCATGACAATTTTATGATAAGACAGAGTTGACTTGATAATGATAAGCTACTATGATAGTAGTAATTCACATAGGCAATAAGAGCCCATTGCACTATGTAGGAGAGGGCTGCTAACCACCCCTAATGTCCATGACCTGCTTCAAAAGCTAGGATATCTCCTAGAAGTCGGGCCACATGCCCATATAGGGACAAATATGCATGTTGTGTGAGGGGGAGGAGAAAGCAGGTATGAATACTTCATCTGCATGGTCAAGGTCTAACGCAGCTCTGTCAACTGAGTTTTGCATCTCAACCTGGCCAAGGATCCAGTCCATGGTACGGCAAAATAATGTCAGGGCAAGGACACACCCCTGATGGACACTGGATGATGTCAACCTGTCAGAGAGCTGGAGGTCCACGAGAACTCTCGTTCTAGTGTTACAGTGGAATTGCTTGGTTACTCCCACCTGTTTTAAGGAATTCTACAAGTACTATGATAGAGGCGGAAAATAAGCTATCAGAATATTTTTTAAAAAAAGCTATCTGACTAACGGTGAAGTGGAAAACCTCATTTATATGAGCTCACAATCAGTCTGATCTTTCAAATATTTTAATGGTTAAGACTATCTATAAGAGAACTGAGACGCTCATCCGCTCAGGCACAATTTACAGACCAAGACCACTATCTCTTATCCATGTAGCATTCTCTAGAAACTGGCTGCTTTCAAAGTAGTCTACATGATGAGATGTGGATCAATGTAATCCCCGTAGTAGTGAGCATCATGCAGATGAAGCCAAGCATAGCACAATTGTCTGGAGGACCATGGTCCACCTTCATCAGCACGCTTGAGGTGTAAGAAAACCAACTACTACTAACCACTTAACGCCCTCTTCATGGCGCACAAAAGATACTCATCGTGGGCATTAACCAACAACAGCCTACCTATCACCTATCGTAGCAACTTGTCACAGTGAGGATGGCTCACATGTTATTGTTTAAATCTTTTGCATATTTACAACATCCAACAAATTTCCAAATCAGGGCAACATTAAATATAGACATAGCACTGACTATTCGTCTTTTATACATACACTATACATTTTCACAATTATGTATGCCTTAAGGCATTCATTAGTGGATATGTCTGCATGTTCTTTAAATATAAATCTGTCAAATGGAAGTAATTTATTGAAACTGGTAACAATTTAGCTGTTGCCAAAGCATGTTATTTCCTTTCAAACTGTATATAATTAGTATTGCATTTTGTATAATGTTCACATTATATACACTAGCCTATTCTTTATTGCAGCCATGTTTTAATGGGCTTAAAAAGGGAAGAAAAGAATAGTAACACTGTAACCTGCCAGATACGCCATAATAGGTAAATAATGGGGGACTGGACAAGGGGCATCTTAACCCTGCACTGCAGAAGCTATATATGTCAGAAAAGGAAAGGCAGGCCTGTACATCTTATGGTGGTAGAGGAGTGACTAAGGCAAAGGCCGCCGTCCATCGTAGACGATGATGGCATAACTAATTTTGCTAGCGCTATTTTTAGCAAGGATTAACTGCGCTACTTTTTATCCTCACTCTGTTGTCTCGTGCCGCCCGACCCCAGTGGCAAGTCAAGGACAAGACGACTAGGGGGCGACTACGAGATGCAGGGAACTCCGCATCAAGCACCCGTAAAAAAGACGGCGGAGTTTGGAGTAGAACCCACACCGCCTGATCAAGAGGCCGACGGCTTAACCACTTCGCCACAGAATCCCCAAGGAGGCACTAAATCAATTGTTATTTCTCAAACTAGTAATATACTTTAAAACACAAACAAAAATGTGAGGCTATTTAAGTACTAAAATGCAATAAACACAATTTTTTAACTTACAAATAATTTGGTTGAGGTGTGATGACAAAAATATCAGAGAGAGGAAAAATGAGTCTAGAGATAAATTCAATATTATTTTTATAACAACGCTGTATGATAAAATTCCTAAAACATTATATGATCAAATGAGAGAAAAAAAACAATAAATATAAACTTCATCTAAATACACAGTAAGCAACAAAGAAACAATGATAAAACATGCAACAATAGGCACATATCTAATTTATTATTTCAATGGGAGATGGAAGAGAATATATATGAAATAAGAACACTGTTCCCTCAGTGCAATTAGTTTTTACCAAGAGAATCAACAATATGTATGAGCTAGACTTGCAAGTACAAAAACACAAACTAGCATAAACACACGCACAGAGGACACAAATTCTAACTAGAAAAAAAAAAACCAGCATAAACACACGCACGGAGGACACAAATTAAGTGAACAGAAACATAAGAAAATGGAATACCAAGCACAGCAAACATTTGTCAACAAAGTGAAGGACATCTTGACATATACAAACCAAATCATCAAATAAGGGGAAAAAACACAAAACAATAAACTACTAACCCATGCTCAGGTGTGTACGAACTGAGTAGACATTTTAAGTGCCATGTTAACTGCAGTATGTGCTTATGCCTCGCTACACCTACATGTCCCTAGTTAGATTGATCAATTCTGTTGCCAGTTTGCGATGCCATATTTTTCAATAATTCAATTGATATGCAAACTCTTGTTTGCGGATGGCCGTGCTCTGAACAGAATATGCAGGAAGGTAAGAACCGGTTCTCCGCTGCTTCAGACAACTTTGGCTTGACAATTAGCACAAAGAAAACCGAGGCCATGTATCAACTGGCACCAGGCACATCGTATAAACAGCCAGTAGTTACAGTGAGGGGACAGAAATTACTAGCGGCTGCAAAATTTTTCTACCTCGGAAGCACGCTGTCAAGACCAGTGACTATTGCTGATGAGCTGGTAAATAGAATAGCAAAGATCAGTACAGCTTTTGATCAAATGCGCTTAACAGTATGGGAATGCTGAGGAATCAGCATAATGACTAAGCTGAAGGTCTACCGTGCCGCCATTGTTCCCACCCTGCTCTACGCGTGTGAGAGATGGACTGTCTACACTTGTGAAGCCAAATAATTTTCTGAGACGCATACTGAATATATGATGGCAGGACCATATCATAGATACTGAAGTGCTGGCCAGAGCCAACTTGCTCTTTTGCAAAAATTCCAATTGAGATGGGCTGGTCACTTTGTCAAACGAAAGGCTTCCAAAGAGGCTCCTGTATAGCGAACCGAGTGAAGGAGAACGATCACAAGGACGTCCAAAAAAGCATTTCAAGGACAGTCTGAAGGAGCCCCTTAAGTGCTCGCAAATAGACATTAACACCTGGAAGAATCCGGCTCAAAATGTAAGAGTGCGGTCACAAACTGCGCTGAACTCAGCGAGGGTCTCTATGTCTAGGCAGCCCAGGACAGGCGTGCAATCAGGAAGTCTAGAGCAGAGAAAATAGCAGACACAAACTGCTGACTACAGTCGTGTCATAAACTTTTTCAGGCTCGAATTGGCTTGATCAGTCATGAGTGCACACAAATACTCAAGGTTGCATTATGACATGTGATGATGTTGGTGGTCCTCATCGACGACGATGAACAAATTAATATTATTCAATTGTTATAAAAAAGCAAAGACTCCTTAAAATATCCATGAGGATGGAATGGAGAGACCAATTCAAAGAATTCAACCCAGAAAGTGAAAAGCATAGACAAACTTGGCAGAGATGGGCAGACATGGATCTTCAGACTCAGAATGGGACATTGCAGACTCAAGGCTCACCTCCACAAAATGGGTCTTAGAAGCACCACCACATGCGATTGTGGAGTACCCAAGCAAACACCAGAACATATCCTGCATGACTGCCCTACTTATGCAGACCAAAGAGAAGCAGTCTAGCTCGGGGGAGAGACGATGCTCAAAAAGAGGTGGGGGAGTGGCCGAAGACCTGAAACGCGACCCTCACAAGACTAGATGCATAGCAAGTTGATAGATGAACTAGAAGATTAAATTATCCAGTATGTTTTTTTTCTGCTCGAGTGTTATTGGGGGCAAATGGGCAGTAAAGAATAGTAACACTGTAACCTGCCAGGCATGTCATAAGAAGCAATTAACCCTTTACACCCTATCCTCCCAATGTGTATGTTTGGAAACCGAAAACACTACTACTCTGTTCAATGCAAATGTTCATTTCTTTTTCTGTTCTGGGATAGCATTTACATCTCATAAGTATACACATATTATATTAATACGGCAAAGAAGTAACTCCCTGCTCTTATGAATTTGTATTTCCTGTTTTAAGGCTTAGGGTGTAAAGGGTTAAAGAGGGTTAGGGCAAGGGCTTGCTATAGAAACTTTAAGCCACAAATATATACAGGTCAATGTTTGATACGGCTTGTATTTGCTGAAGACCTATGCTCCTCAGGAAACTTCATAAGGTATTGATTAATTGATATTTACTTTGATATTATCTGATCTATTTTTTATCAATCTAGCCTACTGTTTTGCATTTTAATTCTTTTCAAAGTGTATAAATACAAGATTTGAACTTTTCCTTCCAGATGAGACTCATAATCAGCTTGCTTCATTTGCATAGGGTTATTATTAGTAATCTCCTCATTAGTCATTTAAGTTGAACAAGATTATATGAACTAAACATAAAAAGACACTTCTCAAAGGAAAGGAAGACTAACGCCTGGTCAGGCAAAACATACTGATCAGACATGTTAGTCAGACAAAACATACTGGCCAATACTCTTACCATGGCTTTCTCATAGCCCTTCTTTGAAACGAGCTGTTTTCGTGGCAGCCTGGCTAACAAGGCCAGGGATCGACGTGATCCACGTAGTAGTGAGCGACACACAGATGAAGCCAAGCATTGTATAACCGTCTGGAAGACCCCGGTCCACTTTCATCAGCATGCTTCGGATGTGAGGAAAGCTACGACAAACCGCTAATTAACATCCTTTCTAGGGTGCACAAAAGAGTAATTCTACTCATTGTGGGCATTGAACAACAACACATCTGAAAATGTTATAGACAAAAACAAAAAAATAACTGTGGTTGACATATTCTTGCTTGAAAGATTGTCAGACATGAACATTAAAAGCAGACAGAGAAAGACATAGTTTGACTACTGCTACAAGTACTACTGTCATAACAAAAGAACATTGTTGTACAAGGAAGCATGCAAGGGTGTAAATGTCTTACATTCAGATTATGAAGATAATTTATTTTTGTAAAGAATCAACATTATTAAATTTATAAGTGATGTGAGATGAGCAAAATTATAGTTGGTTGATGCAGTAGAATTGTTGAATGAATGAAGATAGGGTTCCTCATAAAGTAGATACGCTTGATAAAAATGGTATAACATTGCAAAATAAATAATTAACAGCACTGTACTGTTTCACTTTATTATTTTGTCATCACCAAAAATGTTATTCTTGATGAAGAAAAACAATGAATAAATGCCAGTGTTTTGCATACCCAACATATATTTATGTCAACATATCAACTCACAGCCCAATATATTTACTCTGAAGGCAAACCATAATTTTCTTCTTTGGTATTCATCTTGAAAAGGATGTTCTGTTATGTTTTAGTTTATAGCGAGGCTGCGATATCTGTTTTTCTTTCAATCAGACACACCAGTTTCAGCACTGCACATTTTTGCCTGATTTGCCTTTTTATTTTGAATGCATCCTCTTTCCAGGTCCAACATGTGTAGGCGGAATAGGGTCTTGAACAGCCCTGGTATGCTGAGCATGAGATAAGCAGTCAGCCATGAGTTGCTGAATGCTGTCATCACATTCGCTTCATCTTCAGCAAGTTGTATAAGAATAATAAGCAAATAGATTCTTATTGAAAGACGGCCAGGAAAAAATTCAATAAATAATTATGTCATCCTACAAGCCCAGGTGTTACCTGGGCCCAAAATATAGTAACATTGAAACCTACCAGACATGTTGTAAGAGGTGACTTAGGAGGGTTGGGTATGGGACTGGCTATTTCTTCCTGTAGAAACTTTAAGCAACAAAAATTTCAGTAGATATGGGCAGGTCAAAGTTTGATGACTTGGCATGCATTTGATAAAGAACTATGCTCTACAGGAAGCTCAAAAGGTTTTGATTTAATTGATTGACAAGCTCTGTAAACTAACCAGCTAGGGCTGACAACTTCAAACCAGGTAAAAAGGTGTTTTTACAATCAGGTAACAATCAAAGAGAACGTGGCGAAACTTAGAATCAAATTCCAATAAGCATATAGACACATGTGCTTAGTAATTTAATCAATTGTCTCAAACAATGGATGTGCTTGTTATTTATAAAGTACTTATTCCCATTTCAAAGATAGCTATTTCCATTTATATGAAAGTTAACCTATTACATCTATATGATAGTTATACTATTACATTTATAAGAAAATTATAAAATTACATTTAGGTGGAAGTAATATTATTGCATTTATATGAAAATTTTCCTTTCCATTGTGTTCAAATAAAACAAAGTATGTAAATAATATAATAATAGTATAAGAAGAACTGGAAGTCAATTAATGAACCAATGAGATGCTACTTGGACCTAAATTATGCATTTATCGCCAGATCAACATCAAGGTAAATGGGACATTTAAAACAAGCACAGACCTTAAACAGGTCTGAGAATTTAAATACTTTGGTAGTGTGTTCACACAAGATGGATAGAGAACTGGAATCAAGAACACAGACAGAAAATGTAGTCCTCTATCAGCTCTCATCATTATTAAGACAAACACATCCCCACGGAGACAAAGAAACAGCTGATAAATATATTTTTACACCAACTCGACTCAGTGGTTCTACAAGTGCTGTGCTATGAAAGTAAAACATGGTCTCTGTCAAAAGCCATAGAGAACCAGCTTAAGGACAACACATGCATCGCTTGAGTGTCACTTAGGCAACAGTGCCAGATAGGCCTAAACAGAAGTTTAGGCATTGGCACACATCAAGGATGTCCTACAGTATGCCAACAACTCATCGTTGGGCTAGCCATGTAGTTAGACGAACGGTGGAGAACAGCAACCACTCTGTGGTACCCGCGCTACAAAAAATGTCCTTCTGGAATACCCTCGCTAGGTGGCAAGATTCCCTCGAGCTGCACAAACACTCACAATTATAAAACAGACAAGTTAGTGATCCACTGGACAACCTATGTTTGAGACAGAATCGACTGGAAACTGAGATGGGGACCATACAAGCAAAAGAACACAGTGCTCAAGCCCAGCCCACTACAGAGAAATTGCAACTACCGGCTACCACCAACTCCCACAACTGCCGTTGTAGATGTACAGGTCGACTAAGACACCAACTCTCTGCTACTAGTGTCAGACATGAACTCTCACCAAGGCACAAGAAAGAAATTGTTTGAGAAAGGCTGTTGGGGAGTACTGAGTACAAAATGAAGAAATCAGAAAGACAGAAAATAAAATGGTTTGGACACCTGACAAGAATGCAACCAAAGTTATCGGCTGTGCAAATCTACAATAGCAGACATCAGATAGTGTCAGTGAGACAATGAAGAAACACGGAATGACATCGGCCACAAATCTGGCACACACTAGAAAACTACTCCCCATGAGGTCTAATGACACAAGGGGAGAGAAGATGATGTAAACCTTATGGACAGCAGGCTATAGAAAGGTATTGTAACCTAAGGCAGCCAGCACAACAATCGATAATTATAAATTTGTGCTTAAAGGAATGAGTTAATGCTTGATAAAACGGCATGAAGAAAACACATGCGCCATGAATACTGATAAAATGTTGTTTTATGGACTCTGCATAGATTTCATTTACAGCTTTGCATGTAACATACAAGGTATTTTGATATTTTTGTCTGTCATCTTGTTCATGTGGCTTTTATTAAGCTCTCAATTGCATATTAGTGTTTTACACAAAACATAACCAACATTTCCACTAACAATTATTATTTAGCATGCATGCAAAAATTGTCTATTACCAAATGTGTGCGAGCCACTTGGCAAATGTTAAAAATTCTCTTTCATTGAAAACTTGAAACTCAATCAATCGCTTTTTATAATTATTAATTATTAATTTTTTGTCTTTTAAAAAAATCCTAATGAAACTTTGGGCGAATACTGCAGCTTTTACTTATATAAAAGAAGAAACGAGGTGAGTTTAAAGAGATCGTACACAAATAAATGTGTAAGATTTTTAAATAATCAATTTAAACGTTGCCTTCAACAATAGCCTAACTAAGATTATTAATTGTACAGAAAGAACAACATCCATTCACTGAAACTCCTGATGTCATTTACAATTAAATACACATGAGACTCCCAAGAGAAGTCAGCTTCACCATAAGTGCTTCATTTTTATTCTGTGTCTGCTTGCCATGAGCATATGATGTAAGTTTATGGTAACTCTTTGCAAACATTCATGCGAAACTGTTGTAACTTTTTTACAGAACCTGACCAGCATGACTTAAGTTTCCAAATTCAAACTCTGCCCATGCGAAACTAGTTGACACAGGAATAAATAAGGTGGGTTGGATAGTATCAACGTTCCTAAAACCCATGCCCCACGTTAAAATATACCCCATAAATGGCATAGTACCACCCGAGATACAAAGAAGCATTGTAGCGGAAATCGAACAGGAAAAAAAAGGAGTATGACCCAAGATATCTAATTTTTGGACATCAGGCACACAGCACAAGACTCAAATCCAGACATAGCTCCCTAAAATCAATAAAGCCGGTACAGACAAGTCCTGAAAGTTGCCGTACTGAGAGATAGCATGGATTGATGCAGACCCCAGAGATGGAACTTCAGGAGAAACCTGCCCCTAACATCATCTATCATACACAACATGGAAGTCGCTGAACAGACTCCGAACGGGTGTATCTTGATGCAAGAGGAATATGAAACAATGGGTATACACAGATGATGATACATGTGACTGGTGTAACACAGGACCCAGACCACCTGATGATCTGCCACAACCTCCAGAAAGATGCAATAGGTGCGAAATTCTGGAGGCAAATGACACAGCAATCCATGTCACTGAATACTGAATGCATGCTGTATGACGTGGTGCCTGGACACGGAAAGTAAGTAAGTAAAATCAAATTGAAATCTACTGTAATTGTGCGCAGCACAAATTACCTGAAAATCTGTGCACAGTGGAATTATTTTTGTGTGCGTGAGTGCAGCATGTTAGGCACACTGGTGGCAACTCAGAATAATACACATGAACTGACTGCTGCTGTCAGATTCTGAATCTACTTATTGAAATAATAGGTGTTGGTTGAACTAAATCTTATCTGTTGTAAAACTTTGCTAAATTGATTAATGTGATCTTAACAAACTGTTCTGCAAATGAGCTGATGAACAAATTTCTAGATTCAAGGATTCTCTACCATATAGCAGGCTTTCTTCTATTTCCATCTTTACTTGATCTTTTTTCTTATTCCAATGTTTTCAAGTACAACTGGTGATTTTCCTATCCCTGTTTTATGTAGTTATTTGAAATAGGTGTTGATTTATAACTAACAAATGATACTTAGAAACTGGAACAAACGCGGTGTTTATAATGAGGCTTCTATGTATTTCCTCCTAATTTTATCAACTACCTCTCTGTTTATACTACCACCCACCACAGACAGGATTTATGTACTTGAATGTATCAACTTGTATGAGCAAGGAATCGTTACAAAATTTGTGTCAATGGTTGTAAGAAAGAGCATTCTTCACGATTTTAAAAGAGTAAAATCCTGGAAGTACATCATGGACAACCAATTTGCAAACAAGAAAATGACAGAGATGAGTGTCAGAGTATCATATACAACTAAAAAAAGGTCAAAGAGAATCTGATAGAGTATTCACTTTCACACTCCGGTCAATCAAGTTGTAAATGGGTACCTGGCTTAGTGTCAGGGAAGGAAACTAGCCACCCAAGCTGTGGCATAGTAAAATGAAGTGGCCAACACTTCATCCCCAACAGCAGTGTCTGCTATGAGACTACATTGACCTACCTTGAGACTGGTGTGTAAAAGAAGCTTACACTTAACCAGAAAGAAGCTGAATAATTGTTCTGGGGGAATGTTATACTTCATTAAGCCAACACTCCAAGAGATGAAAGACACCATGGGAAGAGCACACACTTTTAATTCCATGGTCATTCCAGCAATGATTTACGAATGTCAAGTGCGAAAGTTGCACAAAACAGATGCCGAGAAGCGCAGTCATCCAGAATGCAATGAAACAAAGCATACTAACAATTTTGCTAAGGGATAAGATCCGAAACAGAGAAATTCAACATCAAACTTTTGTTTCGGGACATCGTGGAAGCATCGATATCACACAAACATAGCTGGGTTGTACATGTAGTACGCATCCCTGAGAACAGATGGACACGTAGAACAATGTTTTGGTGGCCCTATGCCTGTACACGTCCATGGAGTCTGCAACCCATGTGATGGCGGGATGGACTGACCAAAAGACCTAGGTTGGCATTTGCACAGCACAGCAAAAGATCGGAAAGTATAAACAATATTGTTGGTTTCCTTACATGCGGCACATTTTCTGGACTAACGCAGAGGATAACGTGAATGTGTTGCACAAAAGTTGGAACATGCAATGAGATGATGCTGGTTAGTCTTACATTGTGGTACAGCAAAATATCACCAAGATGTATGCAGCACTAGGGACAGGAAGTTGTGGAGATTAATGGTTCCCCCAAGCCAGGCAACATAGTAGATGGAGATAATTTTCAAGGTTTAATTGACACATGTTAAGTAAGTTAAGGGTTCTGTTATCTTTATTGTGCCTATTTTAGATGCTATTCTGCCACACATTATCTCCTTCATGTTATAGAAAGTCACACTTTAAGAAGCTGATCCAGGATTTACTATGTCAACTGTTTGTTCAGCTAGGCCAGTTGTTAAAAACCATTATGACCCTCTTATAGTTATATTAGAGTAACTCATAAAACTCCCCAGAAGAGAGTCAAATGTTTTACTGGAATTAAAGAATATATAATAAATTTAATATGACGAAAACAATAATTCACCTTTGTGCCTAAACCCTAACACAACATGCCAAAACATATTCTCTGCCATGTGTGTGAGAGAGGTTTGAACTTTTAGAAAAATCGACCACCAGCATGAGGAAAAGCAGTAGCTGGTACTGTGTGCTAAATAGGGATAAAATAGACATCACTAATGTCTGAATCGAAACATGAAATATTTTCATGCCATATGCTCACAGCTTATTTGAAGTATTTTATAAATTTTGTAATACCAATGTAATGGTAAGTGACTGCTACACGTAACAAAAACAGCAATATGCCATAACAATCAACACAAAGACAACAAAAACAGCAATCTGCAGAAACAACAATATAAACGATACAAAAACAACAATATGATTGATACAAAGACAACAAAAACAAGACATCTGCAGCAACAACAATATAATCAATTCAAAGCCAACAAAAACAGCAATCTGCAGTAAGAAAAATATAATCAATACAAAGTCAACAACAGCAATCTGCAATTACAACAATATGATTATTACAAAGAAATGTCTGACATGGTACACCTAAATAAATCACTAAATATGTTTCAAGATGGAACTCTTCACAGCAATGCCATTATGCTACATCTGTATTTACATCATAGTGCGAGATAAATTGTGAGAGAACTTTAAATTTTCATGTGAAGATTTGTATGATATAATAGTTATTGGCATGACCGTATGGTGGAGAAAAAATAGTTCCCATGTTCAAGTTCTTCATCATCACATCAGCACATTATATTTGGTTACCCCTTCCAGCTTGCAGGCGTTGCCACCGGCAGTCGTAAAAACCGAAGCTGCTGTTTTAAGATATGACAGATTCAGACTTCTGAAACATTTGGTTATGTTTTGTCATTTTTTTTACAGCTCTAGATGATGCTGACAGTTCACTCATGTGTATTTTTTTTTTTGCGTTCGCCTTATTTTCTCTAATCCCCAAGGCGGTGTGCGTTGCACTGTAGTTTTTATTTTGCGCCTGTCGGCCCAGTGCATCTGACTTCAGCATGCATTTTATGTAAGGGTCTGCTTCCTCCTGCATTTTCTAAGGGTTTGCTTCCCCGGGGTAACGCCGGTGCTGTGATGGGGATCGAACCCAGCAACTTTGGATAATGAGCCGTGCCACTTAACCACTAGGCCACGCTGTCCCTACTCATGTGCATTTGATGTTTAACTGTATTTATTTTTCGATCTGTAGAAATGTGAGAAATTTGTTACTTTTCAAAGTCTGCACATTTAGCGCAGTCAATATCTGATTACTATTATTTGATTCGACCAATGGTCACCCATCTGGATTACTCATGGAGATTAAAAACATGCCTGATTCAGACTCTGAGCAGCGCATGAGCTGCAGTGGTCAGCGACCCATAGCTGACTGCTAGCGTCGCGGCCAGCGAACCAGAGCTGCCAAGACCCTTCTTCACCTCCACGGGGTGATCCTGGATAACAGGCTGCAGCAGGGCAGGCTGGCTAAGGAGAAGGGATCGAAGAATGAATGCTAACCCGGTACTCAAAAAATGCTTGCTGAAGTCAGATGCGTTGGACCGAAAGATGCAAATATCGCAGCCAAGCTGTAAACTACGACACAACGCATTCCGTTCTCTAGACTACATTCTGCTACTTAAGCCCTTTCAGGGTTTGGTAGTGGGAGATTGAGAACGAACGAAGAAGAAGACTGACTGCGAGACATAATAAGAAAGGTGTGTAGTGAGATTGAGGGATATATCGCAGGAACACACAACCTAGTGAGTTTTTTTTCCCTTCCATTTCATGCCCTTTAACATTCATATGATCTTTATCCTTCTTATTGATACTTATGTGCATGCCCTTTAACAATCCATATAATCTTTTATTATGGATACTTATGTATCTTAAGATCATAATTGTAGCTCAATTTGTTCAATATTAATTTCATTTTATTTTAAATAAAACTTTGACATGCAGAATTGCAGGCCCAGACTGGAAATGGTTACGGAAGATATAGCGGAGAGGGGAGAAAGAGCATGACTTAGACAAAATATGAAGGACGATGACAGCAGTCATAGCAGAAATGTGACTGTAATGGCAGCAGTAAATGTTATGTACAGTTAGTATCGCTGCATTATGACTACGTGAACATTCTTCTGAATGACTTGTTGAACAAAGTTAAACTTCTCCATTACTTAAGCACATCACAAAAATCATAGATCTCAATGAATTTTATATTGCACTTTGTCCAACTCATTGAATTGCAAGAGGGAGTACAAAATTGTGTACCTCTAAATATTCAAACAGAGTTCACAATTGGGCAGAGATATGAATTATTGAAAAAGAATGGACATTGTTTGTTTCTCTCCACACAGTGCTTCCTTTTAAAAGTAGTTTGCATGTTTTTATGCCACATTTAATTAAAATGTAATTGCAATGAATAAGTTTTCAGCGTGCAGAGTTTCAAAAAATGTATACTAAATTTTAAAAATTATTGCAGCTACAAAAAAAACGTCATTAAAAAAAATTAGCATTAAAAAAATGGTTGAACAATGTATTTAAAAAAAATCACTGCCAAAGATGGATGTGTCGGACTGAAAGGTGCAAATATCACAGTCAAGCTGTAAGCTAGCTACACAATGCATTCCGTTCTCCGGACTACATCATGCTACTTGCAAAGCCCTGTTCGGGGCTTGCTAGCCGGAGATTGAGAACGAACGCAGAAGATGAATAAAAAAAATCTAACCACAGCTGAACTGGCTCAAACAACTATCATGTGTTTTTCAACATAGACACTACATATTGACAGATCAGATCAAATTAGCAATAGTATAATGCTATCAAAATTAAAGTATATTGTCAGTTGAAACAACTAGATACACATCTATCAACATCTAATATGTTTACGATTTCTCTAAAAGAGTTTTCTTTCTTATTTGTTTTTCCAAAAGAGACCTTCACAATTTGAAACTAGACAATGATGTTAAAAAAAACTTGATCAACTCAGCATCCTAGTAAGATGTAAAAGACAACATCTTCTGTAAATATCAATTGAAATACTGGAGTAAAACAATTTGCTAAGCTCTTCATTTTCGTTTTTTCAACAAAGTCTTCCTCTTGAGTTCTTCTTGCTCCCTCTTCATATCCTCCAAATCCTCTTTTAAACCAAGTTTGGCACTGCGTTTCTCTTCCATCATGACGGTCTTGTAATCAGCTTCCATGTTAGATAAATCTTCATCCTTTTCATCCTTGTATCTGTGAATAAAAGAATGACAAAACATTATTTACGAGTACATACCTGTTAATTGTGTTCACACTCAACTTGAAAATATTATTAACAAAATATTTCACGAGGCTCCAGTAAAATACATGTAGCTACATTGGATGTCTCCACAGCTAACTAATGCTTGTTCAAGGTATGACCAGAGTTATCAGTAAAATAAATGTAGCTCCACTGGATGTCTCTACAGTTAACTGATGCTTGTTCGAGGTATTACCAGAGTTATCAGTAAAATAAATGTAGCTACACTGGATGTCTCCTCAGTTAACTGATGCTTGTTCGAGGTATGACCAGAGTTATCAGTAGAATAATTGTAGCTACGCTAGATGTCTCCACAGTTAACTGATGCTTGTTCGAGGTATGACCAGAGTTATCAGTAGAATAATTGTAGCTACACTGGATGTCTCCACAGTTAACTGATGCTTGTTCGAGGTATGACCAGAGCCTCCATTAAAATAAATGTAGCTACACGGCATGTCTCTATAATTTACTTCAGCGAGCAAATATCTGATCTGACATGCTAGTAACCTGACAGATCACATAAATCTTTCTAAAGGCTTAGTAAATCCAATGTCAACAAATCACACAAAATATGTTGCTACATGACAGGTGTATCTAATAGTAAAGGTCAGCCCCATGGCAACAATTGTTGTTGGGGATGAAGATAACTCTTCATGAACTAAGCTGCAGCCTATGCGAGGTGGGGTGGCCAGTTGCCTTCCTTGCTGATCATACCTTCCCCAACTCATACGCCAGGTACCCATTTACAGCAGGGTCTACTTGAGGAGTGCCTGTACTTCACCATTCAACTTTGTGCAGGAAAAAATGTGCACCTTGAGATAGAAAATGTGTTGTTTTTTTCTCTCCCTTCTTTCATCATGCTGGGTTTCAGTGTCACATAATCTTAAACAGGAACACTTATGCAGAGAACATGATTGATATATCAATATAGCTGGAGATTAAGGATAGAAAGCAGAAATTGGTAAGACACATCTTTGTAAAGAAACCTGACAATATAACAGAGATGTGGTGGGCTGGAGTCTGTAGGGTAAGAGAAGAATGTTGAGGCAAAAGGAAACCTGGATATAAACAAGTCATGCAAATAGGGTCTCATAGCAGCTCAAGAAGATTGCTCAAAATAGAAATCAACAGAGACTGACATTTGCAGCCCTACGAACCTATGTAATGGAAAGAGGAAAATTGGAGTGGAGCCAACAGTGAAGATATGTCAAGTTTACATAGGATAACGACTGCTCTGCAACAACAGACAGTCCTCAAGTTAATGATACCAATTCCTGTTTCAAACAACGCATGCAGATGAACAGGCTATATTCAAGTTCTGCTTATATTGATACATAAAGCAAACAAAATATAAAAACTTGTACTTTACAAATTACGAATCTATATTGCTTTGATTAAAGACAAAAGGTTGTTACATACTTGCTCCTGTCGTAGCCAAACAATTTTTTTATCTCTTGAGAGTAACTAGGTACTTCATCACCGCCATCATCAATAAAGTCATCCATTTCAGAATCATACTCCTCTTCTTCCTCTTCGTCTGAAGCTAAACGGTTTTTCTTAGCTGGGATGACTGAGGACAAGAATAGCAAAAACATTTTCAATGTCATGTATTAATTGCAGGAAACACTTTACAATCATAAAGAATTGGTTAGATGATAATTACTTCTTTTTAGTTCATAGTTCGACCCGTTCTTCGCCAAGGGATGGTCACCATTGAGCAGGTCCCAGTCGTTTCTGCTGCAGCCGCATGTCATCCAGTGGGATAGTAGTCTGTCTGTTTTCCTTGTCTAGTGAATCTTGCCAACGAGTTGGGGGCTTTCCCCGACGTCTCTCTTTTTGTCACGCTGGTACCACATAGTGGTTATGGTACTCCATCTTTCATCTTGTCTTCTAGATATATGACATGACCAACAGTGTTTTGAATGGTTGACGTGCTGTAGGACATCCTCCTTCTTCTGCGTCCGTTCTCAATCTCCCGCTACCAAGCCATGTACAGGTCTTCGTAAGTAGCATGATGTAGCCGGAGAACGGAATGTGATGTGTCGCTAGCTTACAGCTTGGCTGAGATATTTGTATCTTTCAGTCCAACACATCCATCTTCGGCGGAAGGACATCCTTGATGTGCGACATTCTTTGGGATGTCGATATTGTGTACTTAATTTTACCGCAGTTATCAAAGTTATGCTGTTCTCATTTGGTTCTCTACTGCTTTTGTTAGAGACCTGGTTTCACTACCATAGCAGAGCTCTGGTAGGACTACCGAGTTGAAGATAATTACAATCTAGATAAAGCACTAAAATTTACTGTTTTCTAAGTCAAAATATGTTATTTCATCTCGGTTAAAAGATTACAATTAACAAATTATTTTTTAGAAACATGCATAAGCTATATTACTGCATACTATCTAGAAAATAGGAAGCAATTAAAGAAACTAAATTAGGTTTAACACAGATTTTGCACAAACTAACAACAACAATATGGGTATGATGAAAACAGGTCGCAAACATCTTCATTTGTCACTTAATCCGTAACAGATAACCAACAGGTAGCACAATAACTGAATCTCAACTCAAACTTAAAAGCAGAAATACAAAAGGAACATCCTAGGTGTAGAGTTCAAAAGTGTTATTGTAGGTTGTTCAAGGCTACATACTGAGATAAATACAAGAAAAATATTTAATTTTCCACCTCATCTAATTCAGCAGCAGTGTCTTGCAAGAATAGATCTATTCTGCTCACATATGTATAATATATATTATCCCATTGCCCACATGCGTAAGCAAGATTATCACAACCAAACTACAGATTGGATTACATACTTTCTAATAGAGTGTGGTCACTTTAGTTGAGAGGTGAGGTGCTCATAATTCAAGAAACAAACGATTGAAAGTGAGAAACTGTGGGTTTCAAATCCTGCAAGTAATAATCATCCTCTGGTCGGGCAAAACATACTGGCCAAGACCCTCACCTCGCCTTCCTAGTAGCCCTCTCTGGAAAGGAGCTGTTTTCATGGCAGCCTGGCTAACAGGGTCAGGGATCGACGTGATCTCCTCAGTAGTGAGTGACACGCAGATGAAGTCAAGCATATCACTACTGCCTGGAGGACCTCTGTCCACCTTCATCAGCAGGCTTGGGATGTTATGAAACCTACTGCAACCCGCCAGTTAACATCCTTTTCAGGATGCATAAAGAGTAACCTACTCATTGTGGGCATTCACAACAACAACCATATACAACACAAAATGATTCAAAAACTTCCAGTAAACCAAAAAATGCAGCTATGCTATTTTGTTGTGTTATTGTGGATGAACACAATGAGTAGATTTACTCTTTTGTGTGCCTTGAAAAGAACGTCGGTTGGCAGGTTGCAGTAGCTTTCATCACATACAGAGTATGCCAATGAGGGTTGACTGGAGTCCTCCAGGCGGTTGTGCTATGCTATACTATCTGTGTGTTGCTGGCTACTACGATGATCCCCACCCAATTAGCCAGACTGCCAAGAAGAACAGCCTGTTTCCACTAGGTGGAAATGGAGGTGGGGGTCTTGGCCAGTATATTTTGGCTGACCCTGACTAACATGCCTGATCACAAGCCACTGTTCAGGCCAGGAAAACTGGTCTGGTAAGATAAATCAGCCTTGATCAGGAACAAGATCAACCCTCTACTGTAGAAATATAGCGTATTCACCACAGTTGGATAGAGATACAGAGATACTAGTCTTTATGACTAGTAAGCTCATAACTATATATTACTGAATACATAAAAATATGTATTGTCATGGTGTAAGAATGAATACACAAGCAGTTAAAGAGTTAAGCAAAGACATATTCAAGGCCACCATTTAATATTTGAAGGGATAAAATCAACCTCAAAGACACAAATGAGAAGACAGAAGACTCTTCCAATTGAGAAATAACTTGAATTGTAATGTGAGAAACCTGAGACAGGCAGGTGAGTTTATAAGGAAAATAGAATTGATTATTTGAGAAGATCCGAAAGGAGAGAAAAGAATAGTAACACCGCAACCTGCAAGACATGTCATAGGAGGGTTGAGCATAAGCTGGCTACCCATCCTGTAGAAATGTTTAGCCACATAAGCTCTAATAGATATACACAGGTCAATGTTTAATGACCTGGAATGTATTTGCTGAAGATGCAGAAGGTTTTGAGGTGGTGGTAACCAGCAACTCATAGTTGGCTAAGAGATTAGAGATCAAAGAAGAAAGGTAAACCCGTTCCAAAAATGGTGTGCTGAAATCGGATGCGTCGGACCAAAAGGCACAGATATCGCATCTTTGCTCTAAACTAATGGAAAGCCCTTTTCAGGACTAACGCTAAAAAAGATATGTATTCCACAGGGAGTTTAAAAGGCTATGATTAATTAATTTGAGTCGAATGACAAATTCAAGAAAATGACACACTAAAGAAAGCAGGTGCATTAATGATTATATTAATAATAAAATGGAAGAATAAATACCTGGATGAGATTGCGGTGCTGGTCTTTTCTTGTGGAATTGGCCCATTATTCTATCAAATGGGTTCTGCGATTTGTTTGATGATGGTTCTTCATCCTCGCTGCTGCCAGCAGGACCACAGACAAGCACATTTTCATTAATAGTAATGTTCCTGAGCTTACTGTTACTGTCACCATTGGCAGTCACATGATGTTGTGAGCGGTCTTTATCAAGTGTATGCTTATTGAAAGACTGTTTACTGCTGCCAGATAATACTTTGTGTTTATCAAGTGAAGATGAGTTTAGGGACAACTGTTTTTTATCAACATTATTCTGAGAAGATTGTGTGTGCAACTCATCTTCATCAGAAGTATCACCTTTTTTAGCTGGAGGTTTGCCTCCAAATTTTAGCCAATCTTGGTATTCTTTTGTTTTCTTACGGGCTATTCTGTCTTTTTCATCCTGAGTTAATGGTCGCTTCTCTTCCTCCTTTTTCTTCTTTGGAATGGCGGTAACAGACTTTGGTGGCTCTTTCTGTTTCTTTTCTGCCATTTCTAATAAAGCTTTAAAGTCCATTGGAGGTGCAGTTGTCTGATCTGAATGTCTAACAATAACAGGCTTCTTTGGTTTTGGAGATGATTTCCTGGATTCATGTTGTGACGATGAGGAAATTTCTTTCCTTTTGTGATTACTTTTTTTGTCATCTCTGTCTGACTTGTGTTTAAAAGTGCGAACTTTATCTCTTTTTGAGAGCTTCTGCCTTTTCTTAACTTTAGCTTCATTGTCAGAGTTGCCTGTATCTTTCTTTGTTGCTCTCTCCCAGGCTTGTTTTGCCATACGAGTAATCTTTTCCTTCTCTAACTTGGCATTCCTCTCAGACAACATAATATCTAACGCTGAAGGTACACCATTATTCAACTGATCATCATCATCATCTGAAGATACAATGTCTCTCACTATTTCTACAGATTTGGTTTTGTCATCATGTTTTACCTCATTCTTCGTCTTCCGGTGAGACCGCTCTCCCTTACCACGTTTTCCCTTGGCACTGCTCTCCTTGTGTATAGCTTCAAGTGTTCTTTGCTTGATGGCTGCAAGCCGCGCTAGAATCTTTTCTTTTTCAGAAAGACCAGAAGATGCCTGTCTCTCAACAACAGGATTAAGATGGTGCTTATTTAACACTATTGGTTGCTGATCAGAAGTTGTAGGTTGAGGCACGGATGATTTAGGTGATGGTGCTTTCTTTGGAGATGACGGTAATGATGGTTTAAGCTCAGGTTTAGATGATGTCAGTTCCTTGGGCTTAGAAGATGAGGAACTGTGACTTTTAGATGAGGAACTGTGACTTTTGGATGAGGAACTGTGACTTTTAGATGAGGAACTGTGACTTTTAGATGAGGAACTGTGACTTTTAGATGAGGAAGAATTGGTTAAGTTATGTTTTGTTGATGCAGATGAAGAATCTTTCCGTGAGTGCTCAGAGTCCTTGGATTTAGAACTTCCAACACTCAACTTTGTATCTGAAGACTTGTGCTTATGATCTTTAGAAGTGGAAGATGATCTGATGCCACCTGATGATAAATCAGGTTTATATTCTGAATGTTTACTTGAACTAGATGATGCTGACTTCTGATCAGAATGTTTATGGTGCTTGTGCGAAGAAGATGCATGTTTATCTGAAGACTTTTCTTTAGTGTCTTGGGATTTGTCTGATAAATTGGTGCTAGAAGACAAATCAGGTTTTTCTTTATGAGATGACGAATTACTGCTGCCACTCTTTTTTTCTGAAATTTCTCGATCTGTCTTATGTTTATTGTCGTTTAGTTCTGACACATCAGGCTTGGGATTAGTTTCTGTGTCATCAAATAAGGAGTTTATCAGCTTCTCGACATCTGGTTTCTTCTTTGGTATTCTGAAACTGTTTTTAATTTTCTCTCCTCTTTCTTCCTTTTGTTTTTCTTTCTGGCGAGCATGTTCTGTTGAAAATCACAGGAATAGAATTAATAAGGTATAGATAACATATTGACTTTGAAATAACATCAAAACAAGCCAAAGCACATATCAACAAATGCATAGAAAGCTAATAAATGTTTAATTATTTATCTTTCCTCTTCCACTTTATTCATCTTCAGATAAAGGTCCCAGTTTCTCTTGTAAGACAATTTTACCTCCATACAGATTTTGTCTCACGTCTGTCTCAAAATCCTGGTGTTCAATCAGGCACATCCGTCTGTCTGTTCACTCTTTTGCTCTGGTGTATCATGTTGAGCCCAGGGCCTCTATTATGCCATCTCTCACTCTCATCCTCGGTCAACCATGAGACCGGCAAAAGTTGTACGGCCATCATGACGTCACTCTACGTACCCATCTTTTATCCGACATGCGTACCACATGGCCGGCCTATCTGTATTTTTTAACAGTACGCCATCTATGATGTCAGAGAATGATGTTCTATGTCTAATCTCTGCGTGGATATCTTCAATGTTCTTTGCTCCATTGGTCGTTGGGAAATGTGTAGTCTATCTGCATTAGCTTTCCATAGGTTCAACACCTCGCAGCCATCTACCGTGGCTGGAATAACAACACTGTTGAAAGTATGAGCCCTTGCATTGACGTTTCGCATCTGTTGCAGCATGGGTTTAATACAGTTGAAGCTGAGCCAGCCCAATGTTATTCTCCATGAGATCTACCGATTTATTAAATGAGAGTTTGTGATCTCTTAGTCTTGTGAGGCCAATATTATTAAATACTCTTCTAGTTTTGTAGGATGTGTTCCATGGTCATAGTATGATCCTTACATGAACACCTGCCATTTGTTCCAATCCTCATTTTGTTGTAAAGATGACCTGTGTGATTATTTTGCCCAGTTCTCAGTCTGACTTTGATGACTTGCTTCTCCATGGTTAAATCATAGTAGTTATCTCCTTTTTGGGAGGGATGTTGATCCACCTATTCTTCCCTGGATTTGGTTTTCATTATGGTCTTGACCTCATTATACATGATGCTCAGATCTGTTTTTGAGGAAGCTCCTCTCAACTTTTCTGGTCTGTCTGCAGCTTCATTGCCCTCAATATTGCAGTACAAGAAGATCCGCTGAATGACTAACCTTGAGTGTTTTGGTGACAGTTCTGTCTGTGAGTACATACATTGCTCAAGATCTTCATCTTTTTGTTGGTTTCGCGCTGTTAATACTGACGAGGCATCAGTCAGTAATATAATGGTTTTTTTTGGTGATTACAAGTTCAGCCTTCAGTGTTTCTGCTGCCACATGGAAGTTATTGGAGTATGTTACTGCTGTTAGTACTATAGTTTTTTTCTTCTCAGCTCCTTAGGGGACAATAGACACACCCCCCCCCCCCCCCCATGTGGGTTTGTTAGCTGAGCCATCTGTATGTGTGTGCATCCTATTTTAAATTAAAGAGGAATGTGTCACATAGGGTTTAGGATGCCCAGAGGATACAGGTTCAAACCTACGGGATGGCCTGCGTTTATTTCTATCAGGGGTGAAATAAAAGCATAGCCCACACAATATATGGTGATTGTGGGGGCATGCTTGTCTTTATTCCTCAACTCTATAAATCATTCTGATTAGTCTCAATAATGGGAAAATGCTGATAACCATTTTCAGCTTGTAGATGATGAAACTGGCTTTCAAAAACTTAAAAATGGCCACCAGCTAAAACCAAAATTTACCTCTGAAATATGTGTTTGCATTAAGTGATTTAATTAGTGATTTTTTCAATGGTTCTACCCAATGATTGTGTCTGTGCATGTGCAATTGATGTTTTTAAACTGTATGGTTATTTCCAGTAAATGGACATTTGTGTGTGATATGATCTTTGAAAGTCTACACATTTATTGTGACGAAAACAGTGTCCTGATTTTTGCTATAAGCTGTCTTTGTGCCTGTGGTACCTAAAAAGCCATGTTATTCTATTTCTTTGTGGTACATGGAACATTCTTCAGTAAAACCACATTTACGTTACCTTCAATGATCCCTTTATGAGTCTGCTGATTGTCCATGACTCGCTGTCGTATGTCAATATTGGTTCAGCACCAATACAAAAGAACTGTCTTCCTTAAATCCAATGATATACTTTTATTGCACAAGATTCCCCATATACTCTGGATAACTGATTTTACCTTACCCATTCTGTTTGTGTAACTGATTTTACCTTACCCATTCTGTTCTTTATTTCATAAGTACATCTCCTATAAGAACTGATATGGGTGCCCATGTGTTAAAATGGGTGTACTAGTTTTAGTTCCATCTTGTTCACCGTTTAATTGCAATTTGGAGATTTGTGTTTTTTTAGCTACTACCATTACTTCTTATTTCTTTTGGTTTAAGCTAAGGTCTTTATCTTCGCTTTGAAGAACTACCATGTTAACCAGTTCTTGTAAATCTGATTCATTTTGCGCTATTAACGCAGCACGATTAGCATAAAGCAAGTTGGTATGTTCTGTCCGCCAATGGATATTCCAGACATTGCAATATAAATTTGATGTACAAAGAGATCAGATCAAGATATATTCTACTATAGACACAAGCACTGAAAGAGTGCATGGAAGAACTTGAATATAGAATTCATGTAAGTGGGTCAGTGAGATGCAGTGTTTCCTCCTATGCTCCTCATAGAGCAAAAAGGAGACTTTTTGTATCTGCTAAAATCCATTTTAATATATATGCCATTAAAAGGAAATCATTTGAAAAAGAGGAAAAGGAATCACCTCATACAACATAGTACAGAGATGATGTTTTTTTTTGTGTGTTTTTTTTTGCATTAGCCTTATTTCTCGAATCCCCAAGGCGGTGTGTGTTGCACTGTGGTTTTTATGTTGCGCCTGTCAGCCCAGCACATCCGACTTCAGCATGTATTTTATGTAAGGGTCTGCTTCCTCCAGCATTTTCTAAGGGTTTGCTTCCCCGAGGTAATGGCTGGTGCTGTGATGGGGAGCCGTGCCACTTAACCACTAGGCCACACCGTCCCCTCAGAGATGATGTGACATATAGGAGAAATAGAGCGCCTGCAAAATAGTGGAAGAAAAACATGACAGATGGATAAACAAAAGCGTGCAATGCTTTGCTTGTGCTTGCAAAGCCATACTGAATTAATTCAGTAAACATACCCTTTTTCTGTTCCTTTTCCCTGATTATTTTCTGAATACTTTCTGATCTGTTCTTAATTAATTCCTCCTTTGCTGGAACATCTTGACCATTTCTACTCACTTGCATCCTCTGAGAAATTAAGCAAACAAAAAAACATAAACAAACAATTAACCCACCAGCTTTATTTTGATAATTTCTATTGCTTTACATAAGTTCTTAAATGTTGGAAAAAAAAACCACTGCCTTAAAAGACAACAGCAATACTTAATAATTATATTTATGTTTCATCTCTTATTACATAGGATTATCACTTTTGTGTAATGCATAAAAGGTTAGGAACAGGAATTATTGAAGAAAAGAAAACATAAATAGTAGCAGTGATAAACATATTTGATAAAACCATTAACTTTCTTTTTGTAGGTTTCACATTATTTTATCGTTTTGAATGCAATTTTAAAGAGCTATCTAGATGTTATACATTTAATGTCAAGAAACTATTTTCATAATTTTACCAAACTACCTAAATAAAATGATCAATGATTAAGTATTTAACATTTAATTTGATCACAACTGACACCACTATCGCTTAAGTGAACTTTGTCAAAAAAAAGTAAAGTAAACCATAGCATTACTGCGGTAGGGGTGTGAGATGTTAACTATCTCACATTTTAAAGGCTCGGCTATATGAGAGCGGTAGCCATTTCCTCTCCCTCGCTGCTTTTACTTCCCAGACTGAACCAGTACCCATTTAAGGTTGAGTCGACCCTGGAACCATTGCAGTCCGAAAAACATTTCTGCCTCAACTTGGGAATGAACCCTGGACCACTTAGGTGCGAAGCCTACTCGCTAACCACTGCGCCCTACATGAACCTTGATATAACTAAAAATTCTTGTTATTTGCCAAAAGATAATTATAAGTTACTGAACAATCGATAATATGCATGTAGCAAAAGAAGTGACTGAACTTTCTTCAAAGTTAGGGTACATTTCCACTACAGAAATTAAGGATCTTTGTTGTCATTGAGAGAAAATACAGAGCCTGGTTAAAAAATAACATACTAACAGTGCAGTAGTCAACAAGAACGTTAACCTATTCAATGAAGATGTTGACCATTTTAGGGAATTTGTTAAAAAATAGTTAAAAGTAGGCTACCTTGCACAGGTGTTCAAGTAAAGAATAACTAAATTTTCATTTTTTTTTCAGGTACATTTATTGGTTTTATAGTTTTATAATATAATATTATTAAATAAACAATCATCTGGGTGTCTGGAATGCTCGCTATCCAACAACCCAGAGCCAGCGTGAGCTTCCATAAAGAATGCTTTTTTCAAAGCTGCCATGATAATCGTAGGCACAAGGTAAGTAAAACGACAACAATGGCTCTCTGACAGCGCATACGATATCCTCCAATAAACTAAGCCAGACTACGCAATGAGCACACCGGCGACTAAAAAGTTGACAGGGAGAGATTCAGTGATCTCAGACCTGCATGCCAAGTCATCTGGCTCCTCCACGCCAGAAGCAAGCAGAAAGCATGTAGCGATACTGAGTTTTTCAATCGATTAGATGGCTCACCATGTTCTACGCATGAAGAGGTTGTGGACAGATGGAAGTAACACTTTACGGTCATCCATAAACATCCCACAGCAACAGCCTGCCTAGAACTGGAATGTGTGGATTCTCCCTCGGACACGTGCATCGGCACCCCAACATTGACAGAAGTCCAAGCTGTCATGCAAAAGCTTAAAGATGGACATGCTGCATGCCCGAACCATATTCCGCTGAATCTACTGAAGTATGCCATGGACCCTACCAGCTCTGCTCTCTGTCTCTTTCTACAGGTCTGGAGGATAGGACAAATTCCGCAGATAGACTCATTGGAATAGTTGTTGTCTTATACAAAGGCAAGCCATAAGGACTGCAATAACTACAGACCAATTACACTGTTCAGTCCCGGGCAAGGTATTTGCACATTTGCTGCAGGGCCCGCTCAAATTACTCATGATCGCAAAACACCATCAACATCAATCTGATTTCGCCCTGGGTCGATAAACTGTTGATGCCATTCTCGATCTTCTGCACCTGACATTGTGCATTCAACCGCCCCCTCTGTGTTGCATATTTGTATCTAAACAGCTGAATTACATTTGATCAATTGGTCTGCTCTCTGGAAAGCCCTGCAAGGCATCTGCACCCCTGCCCCATTGCTGAACCTGATAAGGGAGCTACACACAAACACCAGTGCCAGAATTTGAATATGTGGCACTCTCTCTGACAGATTCCTACGACTTTGGGCGTCAGACAGGAATGTATTCTTGCCCCCGACCTATTCTGCCAGGTCGTCGACTGGCTTCTTGAATGCCACCGCGCACCAGGATGGTATAGCTATTGATCAGTCAATCTTAACTGATATTGTTTACGCGGACAGTATCGTTCTGTTCGGTACAGACAGCTCTGTGCTGCGGAACTATCTGGAAATCCTAGACAACAAAACATCATCCCTGGGCTTGTCTATATCCTGGGCCAAGACCAAAGTTCGGAGCCTCATTTTCTATGCAGCACCCCAGGGTATTGAAACTCGAGATCACACTGCGGAGGGCACCAACACATTTATCTATCTCGGAAACATGATATCATCCGATGGACTAGCTACATCTGCTTTGCACAAACTCTGACATGCGTGGAGTAACGACAAGATCTCTGTTGCAACAAAAATCGGCATCTACCAGTCCTGCTGTACGGCTAAAAAACCTGGACACTACTCAAACATGACCTGTCAAAACTGGAGGACTTCCACATGTGTAACCAGTGACGTCCTCCCAATTTTAGATACGATTGACCTCCGCCAACCCTGGCCTAACAAGATACTACTCACGTCATCCCTCAACGCCAAGTCTGCCCCAGACTGATTGGAGGCGCAGAAGAGGTCGTTCTTGCACAGTAAGACTCCAGCAGATAGAAACCTCCACGTTCACTCAGGAACCACTCCACAGCAGTGGGCCATGGATGTAGCCAACCAACGCAACTTGTCTCAGACGCCTATGCGCACATTATTATTATTAATGGACTAATCCAACTTACATTATGTTTTTATTTAAAAACTGTTTCAGTATTTGTACAAATTTCCAATTCAAACAGGCTCTTGCAATGAATAGCAAGGTTCCCCTGTAAATGCCTTTATTTGACATGGTCTAATGAGTAAAACTGTAAAAAGTTAAACAGTGGAAGTTCACCAGACTGGAGCACTTTGGTAGTGATTCCTTCCACGCCAGGCAATTTGTCTGACTTTAGTAGTTGGGTCATATGCAGGACCTCGCTGCTTCCTATAACGGATAGCATCTCGTAATCTATATTTAGTGCAACACACACTGCATTGGGTAATAGAGAAATAAGGCGAATGCAAAAAAAAAAAATGTAGAGAGACCTGTGTCAAACTTTATGTATTCTTCCTCAATTTGCCCTCTCATGGTTATACCATCTTCCTTCCACAGAGCTGTCATGAGGCTCTTCTTTTGTTGTGGTGTTTCTGTGTATTTAATGATACTTCTTGCTTCAGTGACATTTATCAGACACTGTATTGTAATCTATACTGCTCATAATCTAATTTGAGCCCATGTCTGATCTTGTTTAATTCGCAGAGGGTGATCCGTACTTTTTAACATCTGTGTTCGTACAAAACAAATTCCAGACCATCGGAAGAGGTCCAAGACAATCCTGATCCACAAAATGAGATAGAGAAGTTCTGGTGAACTAATGTCCAATCTGCTTGCTATAAACTATTTTTATGAACTGTTCAACTGTTCACAAAATTCATTACCCAAAGATTAAATGGCAACTCAACGAGAACTAACTACAAGAACAGGAAGTGCTACCCACGATAATGACCACACATTCAACCAGTTGATGGAGAGAGCGTCTGTATGTTCCTAAAACATTGTGTTTGTAGACTACAAAAAAGCCTTTGACGGCGTGGAAATAAATGTAGTGGTAAATGTCTTCAGGAACAAGGTATAGACTAATAGTATGCCCAGCCAAAGAAGATAGACGAGGGCTGCTCAACTGAGATAAGGCACTCTCCATACCTATACACTGCAGTATGACAGAAATACCATCTCACCAAAACTTTTCATAGCTTTAAGACTTTCATAAACTGGCAGGATAGAGGTGTCAATAATATAGAAGGTGGGGTGCTCTCACAGCTGTCTTTTGAAGTTGATGTGATCTTCAGCCCCAGCTTTGCAAAACAAAATTTAAACAAGCTGAACAAAGGCAATTGACCCGAACATAAGAAAGAATAACAATAGAAAGAAGACTCAATTTCTACTGAACACTTTCTGCCCAATGGAAAATGTGCCCACCAAAAATGTCAATGCATATGTTTACCTAGACCAGGAAATCGACAAGAAACACAACATTGATAAGGAGATTTCATTGCAGAAAAGTGGTAGGTTGGCTCAGCTTAAACCACATTAAACCAATAGTACAGTAGATGACAGACGTCAAGGCCAGGGCTCACATCAATAGCATGTTTATCCCAGTAATGGTATTTGGGTGCAAGGTTTAAGCCTATGCAAATCAGATGCAGAGAAGCTCTGTACTATTGAAAAAGCAATGGAGCAAACAAAAAAGTACTAAATATCTCCCATATAGAATACATCCAAAATATAACAAAACTTCTGAGATGTCATTGACTGCATCAATTCAAAAATATAGATGGACCAGTCATGGGGGTCATGACTAATGATGGGTGGACGAGGAGGGTATCTTTATGGTGGCCATACGACTACAACAATCTGCACTCACTGCCACCCGATAAGGAGATGGATCTGTACTACGCCCTTGGACCATCAAGGTACCCCGGGCGAAGGACAGACACAAATTCAAGCAGGTTTTTGCTACCTGGCATCAGGTAACTTTGCCTGATTGAATACCAGGATTCAAGTATGTGTATATTTGTAACTGAGTGTTATAGTGTCAGTGAAGTCTGAAGGAACACCAGTTGAGAAATGAACTATTTAGGAAGAAAAACAGCAATTAATTATATATTTAAAATAGATCTACATGTCATAAGACTGGTTTGTTAAGAAATTCTCAATTCTCTCACTCGCAGTGATAAGAATATTCCAGAAAAGCAATCTCAAAATCATGTCTCCTTGAAGATCTTTGAAGCTGAAACAATGTCAACAGCGTCTCATCTGTGAGTGTCACTTGTCTAGTGTGAGAATTCAATTTTACACTATCTATAGACTAGAATAAGAATGGACTATTATCTAGAATACAGTCGAGTAAGGTACACTTGGGACGGATTCACTCAAATTCACTGTCAACTGTAATTCATATTAATTAAAATGTTACATTTAATACTTACTTTACGATACAATTACATTACATTGATAATAATAGTAATAATACAATAGTTTTAAAGTTTACACTACAATGACGAGTAACACTAACACTACGCTACATAATTACTCTGGCCAGGCTAACTGCAGTTTCGTATAGCATTTGCTAATTTTAAAATATCGTATTACATATTTTCAGTGCAAACACAAAATTATAAACAACAAAATCATAAAAATGTCTTACACTTACATTTTCTTTCCGATTTTCTTCGTAGACCTTTGGCTTTTTAAAACCATTCATGGTTTCCAGAACCGTAGCCATGGGAAGCCAGCTGAAGATGCCAATGTTCTGTTCCTGTATGCTAGTTGTTTCTCGTTTTGTAACCTTAAATTGTGAGACGGGATAAGTCAATGCTACGTCTCGCTGCCAATTAGTTTAATGCTGTAGTAATATCGAGCGAGAATCGTACACAGTCACACAACGATCAGATCGTGTCGACTTGACAGTAGTAGAACTGTAAACAACATTGCCAGGTAAAGGTAGAGTCTTTCTATGCCATGTTGTACAATTTAAAGCCTAAATTAAATAATGATGTATAAATTGGCTTTTTTATAGACGTGATGTGCGTGTACGTACGATTGTGTGGTGATGTTCAGCCACAGGCAGTGCTTTTTGATTTGAATTAAAAAACGCATAAGCCATAAGAAACTAAACTACCTTTTGAGGGTTCAACTAATGAGCACTAAACTACGAAAAAGGCTAATTAATACTGTTAAATGACTAATCAGCTAGCTCTTTGCAACAATCTTATGCTAACTGTAATTTAAACTAAATAAAAAGTTGTAAAAGAGTATCGAAGCCTTCAAAATGTGAATATATAAAAGATTGGGTTGCATTTCTTGAAAAAAGAAGAAAATAAATGTGTAGGTATTGAAAAAGAATGGAGTGAAAAGAGAATTAGTGACCGAAAACAAGGTTAGACAGGTGTTATCTATGTTGGCCATATAACAAGACATACCTCATTGTTAAAGTCCACTATAGGGTAGGACGGAAAGCAGCCGTCCGAGAGGCAGACAACGTAATTTTTTTTGTTTTGTTGGTTGTGCCTTATTTCTCTAATCCCCAAGGCGGTGTGCGTTGTACTGTGGTTTTTTATTTTGCACCTGTCGGCCTAGTGCATCCGTCTTCATCATGCATTTTATGTAAGGGTCTGCTTCCTCCTGCATTTTCTAAGGATAACGGCCGGTGCTGTGATGGGGATCGAACTCAGCACCTTCGGATTGTGAGCCGTGCCACTTAACCACTAGGCCACGCCGTCCCCACTTATCCCTTGGCCTTGACATTAACATTAGACAACGTTTTAAGTGAGCTGATAATTTCAGGAACTGGGCTGCAAAAAGCCTGTCAGGTTGCACAACTACGGAAAGCGATAGAGCACTGTGGAGATCCATTGCATTCAACCTTCGATGTGGAGATGGCACCTGAACTCAACTGAACTCATTTTTTAAAAAATAGCTTAGAGATTCTAGAACCTTTTCAGAAACCCATTGACTTTTAGTAAAACTTTGAGTATTCTTTATTCGTTACACAATCATATAACAGTTTTTATCGTTCATAAGCAGATAAACATAAACAAATGCATTATTATTAGGCCTACCAGAGATCAGTATTGTAAATATGGATGAACCTGCACCTAGTAATAATAAATAAAATGACAAACAGGCCTTTATCTTTAGACCACAGTAGACTTTTAAGTAGCAATTCTAATATTATATTATTACAGAAGGAAAGTATTGTTTAGGAACTATTACATGAACCTATATGACGTGCTTCTTATGTACCCATGAGGTACATGTATCTCAGGCTGGAAGCCCTTGCAATTGTGTTTATATTATAAATAGGGCAGGGGCGTGTAAGGGTTGTACCTCAAGGTGAGAGCCAGTCACTTTCTAGTAGAGTATTATGACCTGGATCCTAATTGGTTTCCTCGCTACTGCTTAATTCACGTGTGGCACCAAGATTCTGCTAGTGTACGGCAGTGCAACACCAAGATTCTGCTAGTGTACGGCAATGCAACACCAAGATTCTGCTAGTGTACGGCAGTGCAACGCCAAGATTCTGCTAGTGTACGGCAGTGCCACGCCGGACAACGTTTTTGACTGACCGGACAAACTACGTGAGCTAATGCGGAAGAGAATCCACCCCTAAATAGTACACGCACTTACTGGCCCACGAGAAGAATGATCGATGTACTCGACAACGACTCAAAAAGGCAAGAGCTGGTTTTGGTTTTTGGACGCACCAGTGATCAATAGCGAAATAACGACCAGAACAGTTACAGAAAGCAAAGGCAAATTACTGTACGTAAACTTCTATAAAATCATCGCAGCCAAAAAGGGAAAAAACGTTTCAAGATCTGATAACGAGACCCTTAGAGCAGGCAGATCAAATAAGCGAACTGGGAAAGAGAACGATGTCGAGACAAGTACAAGTAATCAGTGATGGTCGCCAAAAACATCCACTGTATTACAATGCAAAACCCTTGCATCACGCTAACATAAAATGCTGTGAATTGTAATACTGGACATTAGAAGCCTATACCAAGGACACATTATCATGGTTGAGAAGACGATAGAAAGAACCAAAGTAGACATACTGGGAGTCTTTTTTTTTTTATTTCAGTGGCCTTTTTTCTCTATTCCCCAAGGCGGTGTGCGTTGCACTGTGGTTTTTATGTTGCGTCTGTCGGCCCAGTGCATCCGACTTAGGCATGTATTTTATGTAACGGTCTGCTTTCTCCTGCATTTTCTAAGAGTTTGCTTCCCCGGAGTAACGGCTGGTGATGTGATGGGGATAGAACTCAGCCTCTTATGGTTGTGAGCCGTGTCACTTAACCACTAGCCCACGCCGTCCCACACTGGGAGTATGAACGCTTCAATATCCAAACAGGGGGTAGATTCATTTACTCGTAGAAAAGAACGGATAGAGTAGTGTTGGTTTTCTTTCAATCGAAAAGATCCACAGCGCTGCTTATATATAATCCAGACGAAGATCGTGTTCTGGTGATCAGATTAAAGATGTAACAAAATAAACGTTACAGTAATACAAGTCTATGAGCCAACAACAGTAGAAATGGAAGAAGAGTTCTATAACAATTTGCAAGAGATCTTAGAAAAGTTTGAGAATAGAGACATTATGAAAATCATGAGGGATTTCAAACCGAAAATAGGAATGGACAGGACAAAAGAAGAAGAAAGAGTGCTGAGACCCTTCGGTTTAGGACACTTAGGACACAGAAAGAGTGGAGAACGATTAATGGAATTCTGCCTAGAAAATAACCTCTCGATCACATACAATCTGTTTAAACAAGACCATAGATGGATTTCACCAGATGAGAAACTTAGGAACCAAATGAACTACATTCTAACACAACAAAGATGGAGATCAGGCGAATCATCCTTGAAGACACTACCTGGTGCTGACTGCGACTCGGATTAGCAACTATGAGTCGCGGACTTCATGATAAGACTGAAGCAACTGTTGAAAAGCACAAGCTCAATGTGATTAGACGTAAGCGTTATACCATAAAAAAAACAGCATTGAAGTAAAATATACAATTTCGGCGCTCACGGCAGTGCAGAAAGACATGACTCACAATTAGCTGGCTTAAAAAAAAACAAGAGATGTTCTCATGCACCGGAAAATACCAAGAAACCAATACAACGATACAACAAATCAGTTAAGTTACAGAAAAGAAACATTGAGACTCACACACGGAAAGAACAAGCTAAAACAATAAGGGACAGGACGTAATAGTACCAAATGCAAAAATAGTTCAAGAGAAATCAGAGAGGTTAGGAAGAAAGGTTATGAAGAACAAGAAACAACATATAATGAACACGTATAGTCACATATAAGGAAGGAGATGCGTTCAAAGAAATTGGAACACTAGCTGGAGAGTTAAACCGTTATTGCATGTAATCAACAATAAAGATGACAATGCACTGACAGTGAGTAAGGATATACTTGAAATATAGAAGAAACACTGCATATAAATGCACGAAGATACAGGGATCAATCCCATTTTAACGTTTAAGAACGAAGAAAAAGATCCGGAACCTGCAGTATATGAAGTCCGCTAAGCAATTCAAGACTTGAAAAAAAGAAAATCACAAAGATGAGACGATATACAGACCGAATATATACAAGCAGGTGTGGAAGTCAGTGTCAGCATTTACAATACACTATGTAGGAATATCAGAATAGCAGGTGAAACATCAGACTGGTTTGAGGTGCAACACACTGTAAGACAAATAAACATACTCTCCCCTTATACTATTCTTCTTCTTTTGCTTCTTCTTCTTCTTCTTCTTCTTCTTCTTCTTCTTCTTCTTCTTCTTCTTCTTCTTCTTCTTCTTCTTCTTCTTCTTCTTCTTCTTCTTCGTACGCTGTCAGACGTTAACCTTTATTTTTTCGAAAAAAGCAGCGGTCATCCTGAGGCTGTCGACACTGCCATAGAGCTTGTCTAGTGTTGCCACTGGTGATGGCCACATCTGCTTTCTCTGATCCTCGTATGTCGGGCAGTTTTGCAGCAGATGTTCAGCGGTCATTTTGCTAGTACCGCACATGCATTCGTCAGTGCCACCTATCTTCAATTTATTGAATAAGTGATACCTCAGTCAATTTATTGTGGCCAGTGCGAAGTCTGAAGACCACGACCTGCACTTTTCTGTTCAACTGGTAATAGGCATCGTTTTTTGTGTAGCCAGTATGTTCGGTTTCCCATTTGGTCATGTATCTAGCTCTAATAAGCCTTTTTGACTCTTCGTATGTCACACTAGTATCTGGTTGTGGTAGTCTTGCACCTTCTTTTGCCAGTCTGTCTGCCTCCTCGTTGCCTTGGGTGTTACAGTGCGATGGAACCCATTGTACCACTACTCTTTTTTTGTGCGGACTGCTGGCATAGTTGACAGAGTACTGCTCTTTAAATCATTAAGTTCAGTATTTTTCTGGCTTTTTAGTGCTGTGACTACGGCCAGGGCATCTGTAAGCAGGACTATATGGCTTTCATTTCTTTTGCATGCCACCATTTATTCTACTGCAGCCCTCAGTGCCTCTGCCTCCGCTCCGAAATTTCTTGAGAATTTTCCAGCTGCCACTGATAGTGTTGTTTTTCTACCATTTGGTAGGCTCAGGAATACCCCTGCCCCTCTGTTCTGTGTTCTGTTTGTTACAGAGCCGTCGGTGTATGCATGGGTCCAGTCCATGCTTGGGTAGTTTTTCGTTATATACCTCAGGGTTATGTCTCTTCTTTCTTTTTCAGTCTGGCTGTTCTTTTTTCCAATACCTGGTATATTTTCTTCCACCTCTGGAAATATATGCTGCCTCCAGATAGGTTTGCGTACAGTAGGGATGGGCTTTTGGTGTTGTTAATGCGTTCATAGGATCTTTGTTCATCTTTGCTTTGGCTATTTCTGCAAAGTTTCTCCGCTTTAGTTTCCCATTTCCAAAATTATTTATGCTCTTATGCATTGGATGTCCTCTGAGTTTTTCTGCTTGCTGCGGGGCTTTGCAGTCTCTTCTGTCGGTCATGGATTGCAGATTTGTAATCTTTTCCAGTTCTACAATTGGCGTTGACTTCATGCCTCCTGTTATAACTCTCATGGCTTGGTTTGGGAGTTTGCTAATTTTGTCAAAGTTCGCCTTTGCTGTTGTTGTCCATGCCACAATGCCATACTCGAGAACTGGTCTCACTCTTCCAGTGTACAGTTTCTTTAGTATACTTTCGTCTGCTCCCCAGCTTGTGCCAGCAAGTTTCCTCATGATTGCCATTCTTTCTCTGGCTCTCATTCGGTTTCTCTCGATCTGACTTTTCCATGTCATGCGCCGATCAAATGTGACTCCCAGGTAGTTTGGGTTGTCGTTTGGCTGCAGATATTTGCCGTTAAGACTTATTTTTGTGTTTTGGGGTTTGTTTGAAAGCGAGAATATCGTACATGTTGTTTTTTCCTCATTTATTTGGACCAGCCATGAGTTCGCCCACTCCTCAAGCGATGTTAGGGCCTGCTGCATCCGATTACTTGCTATGGTGAGATTCTTTTCAGAGGTCCACATAGCCAGATCGTCTGTAAAAATGGAGCAATGGACCCTTCTTGGTATATTCTCTGCGATATTATTTATATACACTTATACTATTCAACATCTGTGCAGAAATTATACGGAGAAATGTAAAAAAACGACACATTTTATTAAAAGTTCGACTCGCTTACAGTCGGGGGAAAGCAAATAATAGAAATTAGATTTACAGATGACACAATTATTCCGATTAAGAGACCAAAGGAACTGGAACAGATGATCATGTCTGTTAAACAACATAGCAAAAAACAAATCTCTACCTGCACACATGTAAAACCAAGATAATGACCAAGGACAAAACAAAAAGAAGACCTAAAGTTATTCTTGAAAATGAAGAAATTGAAACTGTCACAAGTTTCGAATATATGGGCACATTACAGTTTTTAAATGTTTTGTTGTTGTTGTTGTTTTGCGTTCCCCTTATTTCTCTATTCTCCAAAGCGGTATGTGTTGCACTGCCGTTTTTATTTTGCGCCAGTGCATCCGACTTTGGCATTCATTTTATGTAAGGGTCTGCTTCCTCCGGTATTTTCTAAGGGTTTGCTTCCCCGTGGTAATGGCCGGTGCTGTGATGGGATCGAACCTAGCACCTTCGGGCTGTGAGCCGTGCCACTTAACCACTAGGCCACGCCGCCCCCTCCCCCATTACCAGTAGTAATTTAGACTGCAACAAATAAATGAGGAGTGGCCATGGCAATGCAGATGTTAAATAAAATTATGGGAAGGAAGACTAACGTCTGATAAGGCAAAACATACTGATCAGACATGTTAGTTAGGGTCAGGCAAAACATACTGATCAGACATGTTAGTTAGGGTCAGGCAAAACATACTGATCAGACATGTTAGTTAGGGTCAGGCAAAACATACTGATCAGACATGTCAGTTAGGGTCAGGCAAAACATATTGATCAGACATGTTAGTTATTGTCAGGCAAAACATTCTGATCAGACAAGATAGTTAGGGTCAGGCAAAACATACTGATCAGACATGTTAGTTAGGGTCAGGCAAAATATACTGATCAGACATGCTAGTTAGGGTCTGACAAAACATACTGATCAGACATGTTAGTTAGGGTCAGGCAAAACATACTGATCAGACATGTTAGTTAGGGCCAGGCAAAACATACTGATCAGACATGTTAGTAAGGGCCAGGCAAAACATACTGATCAGACATGTTAGTTATTGTCAGGCAAAACATTATGATCAGACATGATAGTTAGGGTCAGGCAAAACATACTGATCAGACATGTTAGTTAGGGTCAGGCAAAATATACTGATCAGACATGATAGTTAGGGTCTGACAAAACATACTGATCAGACATGTTAGTTAGGGTCAGGCAAAACATACTGATCAGACATGTTAGTTAGGGCCAGGCAAAACATACTGATCAGACATGTTAGTAAGGGCCAGGCAAAACATTCTGATCAGACATGTTAGTTAGGGTCAGGCAAAACATACTGATCAGACATGTTAGTTAGGGTCAGGCAAAACATACTGATCAGACATGTTAGTTAGGGTCAGGCAAAACATACTGATCAGACATGATAGTTAGGGTCTGACAAAACATACTGATCAGACATGTTAGTTAGGGTCAGGCAAAACATACTGATCAGACATGTTAGTTAGGGTCAGGCAAAGCATACTGATCAGACATGATAGTTCGGGTCAGGCAAAATATACTGTCCAAGACCCTGACCGCGGCTTCCCCGTAGCCCTTCCTGGAAAAGGGATGTTTTTATGGCAGCTTCGCTAACGACATAATCTCGGTAGTAGTAAACGACATGCAGATGAAGCTAAGCCTAGCACAACCGCTCGAAGGACCCCGGTCCACCTTCATCAGCACGCTCGGGATGTCAGGAAAGCTACAATATATCGCCACTTAACGTTCTTTTCAGGGCTCACAAAAGGGTAAATCTACCCATTGCGTGCATTCCTTAAACAACAACAACAACAACAAATAAAATAACAGACGTATGACAGAACGCAAACAAAGCAACAAAATTTAAGATTCCAAGGACATGCATCCTTCCTATGAACACACACGAAGGCGAAACATGGAAGAAAATACAAACTTTCGGGATCAAATGCTATATGAATGCTCTCAAAATACCATGGATAGCGAAACAGAAGAATATATGCGTCCTAAAAGAGCATGGTGTACATCAAAATATAAGACGATAAACAACATTACGTCTAGGAAACCCTAATACTTTGGCCACATCAAACGCCACAGTAGTCTTCCAGTATGGATTTGAGAAACTAGGTCTTCTTCTTCTTCTGCGTTCGTTCTCAATCTCCCGCTACCAAGCCCTAAACAGGACTTTGCAAGTAGCAAGATGTAGTCCGGAGAACGCTGTGTCGCTAGTTTACAGCTTGACTGCTATATTTGCACCTACCGGTCCAACACATCGTCTTCGGCAGTACAGACCGAGGTGAAGTGGAGGACACGCGACATCAAATATGTTCCGAAGATGACAGTAACGGGGCGAAAGAACTGGATAAAGATCGAGAGTCTTGCAGGGCGGTTGTGATAAGAGCGACGAACCTCAGAGGACATGGCGAATACATCATTGTGTAGTTCCTCCGTTTTCTTCAACAGAAACAAATTGTTCCTCGGCAGTTTAAACTGTACAAATATAGATGCCCATTCTTCTTCTTCTTCGGCCTTTATCCAGAAAAAAGGACGTTTGTTACGTTGCGTCGTAGTTTACAGCAAGACTGATATATGCGCCTTTCAGCCCGACAGATTACAGTTGTTTTTTTTTAGTACCTCCCCTCTTTGACCCTTAATCTCTTAGCCAGACTGCATGGTTGCAGTCTGTTTGCAGTGCCGCGACTTGGAGGCGGAAAATGGTCTTGGTCAGTTTTTGATTACCGACCATGATGCAAGCAGCCAACTGATAGTTGTGCTTTCAGCTCATTCACTGCTGCATCTTTGATCTCGTCTTGTTCATGCCATTATAATTCTTAATTATACATTGGCCATTTAACTTAAAAGGAAAATAATTCGGAAATGATTACATTCACGGACACATGGTTTCTTTGGTTATATTATGTTATAAGGACATTATAATAACTGCAAAATTGAAAGATACATAGGTGCTCAGTCTGTTTCAGTCAATGGTGATGGCTCTTGTAGTTTGTTGATAGATCACGTTCCTACCCCGTTCTTTGATGTATCAATCTCTGCTTTCGCCACTTCTGCTTTCAAACTTTTGAAGTCTGTGCAGTGCTGATTCTTCGATTGCATTATCATCATATTACAAGTGGTAGCTAATGGATTTCAATACATCCCCAATATCCAATTTTCCGTATTCCGGTTGCCTTCCATATGTGCTTACAGTGACCACGTGGTCATTAAACAATCATTCCGTTGCATAAGGGTCGCTAGCCTTGTCCTTTTCAAAGGGTTGGTTAAAACAAAACTACCAGGTGGGTTTTAGAGCTCCCATATTGAGCAACCTGGTCCGCTTTATCACCTTCCCTTTAATGGTCGACAAGCTTGAACAGGGGGCTGGCCACATGGGAGTGTCAGACCATAGCCATCTGTAATAGAAACTACAGATGGCCATGATCAGACCGATGAATCCTGTTTGGCATATGGATTTGATTTAAGTATATAAAAATTATTTAACTACAAAAATACACAGGCACTCTCGCATGCATACTTCTATACTCATTCTTTACAGATATGGACATAATAGGGATCTTTAAAAGGGGGAAGTAAAACACGGCTGGTATTTTTCCAAACTCTGATCCATCCCATCCGAATTACAATAGTAGTAATACAAAAGTTGATCATTTTGTCCTTATATATTGATTTGTTAGTTCAGTATTGCTGTTCCTGATGAAGGCCTATTGGTCGTAACGTAGGTTTTGTTTGTGTTCTCGTCTCGGTGCGGTATCTGACCATACCCATTTTAAAATTTGGATTAAACTCAACCTTAATCAACTTTTACATTTTTTTTCATGTTTTTTTCCCTATAGTAGCACGTGAGATTACCGTCCAGATGGCCCACTCATATCGTGTGACAATCTTGTGCTTTTCCTAAGCTTCAATGGGGACGCTGATATTGCCGTATTGGCTTTTGAAAGGATTCGGATTATGATGCTGTGTTGCGGCACTCTTTTATTTAGAGCCATCTGGTCCCTTTGTTTGGAAGAACGTGTCATCTAACCTCGTGTGATCAGTTTGGTCATAGGACTAGCCTAATGGAAAATCACCGGCCGACCTTACGGTGGATTGTGCCTTATTTATTTTGAAAGGTCATACACAAATAATGTCCACATATATTTTTCGGATGTGTACCTGTCTATCCACATTGATATCTACGTACATTCATAGATACGTCGTGTCTGTACAAATATTTATTTTGGAAAGTGTCTCAAAAATGGTTTTACAATCATATCTTTATAAATGACATATATATTCTTTCTCCCACGCACAATTAATTTAAGTTTGTGTGAACAAACAAAAAAAAATTAAAAAAATTGGGAATGATTTAATCATACCTAGGGCACAGTGCTACATTGACATTATCATGTGGCTACTAGACACCGTCTCCTTCGTGAACATCTATAGTAAACTGTCCGTGGGGTATGTTCTGAGGTGACAGGAAGTTTAATTTCTGCATTTCCAAATGGTGTGTCTATATTCTGATAGTACACTTAGCATTTGTGTTTGGATGGTTGGTGTCGTGTCCTGTTCATGTCTATCTTCTGTCTGGTTGTATCTCAGTTGTGTCTTTTAGAATGTGTCTTTAGGTCTTCTGTTTCTTGGGTGCTTGTTTGGCATAGTTAGCATTTTGGTTTGTGTTTTTTCCTTTGGTTATGTGAGTCATGTTGTATGAACAAATCAATCTGTGTGTGACTTCTCTAGCTTTTCGGGTAAATATGTGAGATGTGTAGATTTGTGAACGTGTCTGTGTAGTCTGTTTTAAAATATATGTAACCACTTTTTATTTTTAGGTGTGGTGGGGGTGCTTGTAGCCTGACTAGATGTTTGTATATTTCATTTGTCTTTTTCTGTGTTAGTTGTTTGCATCATACGATCGCTTTTATGAATGACGTGTAGAAGGGCGGTAAAATCCAGGAGTAGTGTGGTGCAGCGGTGTATATTAATACAAGGTGCTTGTCATAAGTCTTTACCCTGACCATGAAGAAGTAGGAGGAGAAGTTGAAATTTGGCCCAGTGCTTATTCCTTCTCAATGTAGCCACCACCTGAATTTATACATTTCTGCCATCTCTGCGTGACCTTGGAAAAGACCTTCAGAATAAAGTAACCTATTTTTTTCGAACTAAACCAGTTATCATAAGCCAGTATGACATCTTCGCCACTGTCAAAATGATTTCCTTTCGGCTGTTTTTTAAGTTTTAGGGACAAAAAAGTCTGATGGAGCTAATTCCGGAGAATATGGTGGGTATGAACGAATTTCAATATTCAAATCGTTGGCTGTTTGCAGCACAGGCCTTGCTTTATGGGAGGGTGCGTTGTTTTGTACACCAGTGTACTCTTAGTGGTGTGCTAGTGTGTGTTGTTGGGACCAGTGTACTCTTAGTGGTATGCTAGTGTGTGTTGTTAGGACCAGTGTACTCTTAGTGGTATGCTAGTGTGTGTTGTTAGGACCAGTGCACTCTTAGTGGTATGCTAGTGTGTGTTGTTGACACCAATGTAGTAGTTTGCTAGTGTGTGTTGTTCTGAATGTTTTATTATTCACCCAACATTGTCTATTAAGAGAGACTGGTATTCTGTCAGTATGTTTTGGAGTACGATGCCTTCGAGTTCCTTGTTTTATACCAGTGTGTGTTGACGTATGCTGTGTATGATGTTTGCGAATTTCTTAATTAGTTTGTTTATATCCTTGATTTGATTGTCTGCTGTGGTGGTTCAAACTATGTGGCTGCGAAGACTAATTTGGGAATGACGCATGTGTTTACTGTTATGTTACGGTCCAAAATTGTGGCTGTTTTTGTATCTTTATTTTTGCAACATGTCTTTTTATTTTTGCAGATAAATTATTCCGTGTGTATTAGTGTATGTGGTTAGGGTCTGATAGGAAAGTTTGACGTATAATTGAATGGCTTCTGTGGAGAGGAAGACTAACGTCTGATCAGGCAAAATATACTGATTAGACAGGTTAGTCAGGGTCAGGTAAAATATACTGATTAGACATGTTAGTCAGGTCAGGTAAAATATACTGATTAGACATGTTAGTCAGGGTCAGGTAAAATATACTGATTAGACATGTTAGTCAGGTCAGGTAAAATATACTGATTAGACATGTTAGTCAGGTCAGGTAAAATATACTGATTAGACATGTTAGTCAGGTCAGGTAAAATATACTGATTAGACATGTTAGTCAGGTCAGGTAAAATATACTGATTAGACATGTTAGTCAGGTCAGGTAAAATATACTGATTAGACATGTTAGTCAGGTCAGGTAAAACATACTAGCCAAGACCCTCACCTCGGCTTCCTAGTAGCCCTCCATGGAAACGGGCTGTTTTTATGGCAGCCTGGCTAACGAGGTGAGGGGTCGACATGATCACCGTAGTAGTGAGTGACACGCAGATGAAGTCAAGCATATCACTTTCGCATGGAGGACCCCGGTCCACCTTCATCAGCACGCTCGGGATGTGAGATACTACAACTTGCTACTTAACGTTCTTTTCAGGTCGCACAAAAGAGTAGACCTACTCATTGTGGGCATTCGCAAACAACAACAATGGCTTCTGTTATTTTAGTACAAAAACAAAGTGAAAAATTGTGTTTTTATTTGGCCCATACCCGATAAACTGGATATTTGTATATTTCTTTGATGCGCCAATGCTTTTGCCAAACTGGCATATGTGTTGAGAGTATTAAAACAAAATTGATGTTTATGAGTGTGCGTGGGGTGGGGTGGGGGTGGGGGGGGGGGGGGTTGAGGGGGGGGGGGTTTTGTGGGGGGGGGGTGTTGTGTTCACGTCTCAGCTTGCCATGGAGCTGTCTTGTCTGACTTTATCTAATAGGGGCTCCAAGGTTAGGAGGGGGCGGGGGGGGGGGAGAGGGGGGGGTTGTGTTCACGTCTCAGCTTGCCATAGAGCTGTCTTGTCTGACTTTCTCTAATAGGGGCTCCAAGGTTAGGAGAGGGGGGGGGGGGGGTTGTGTTCACGTCTCAGCTTGCCATGGAGCTGTCTTGTCTGGCTTTTTCTAATAGAGGCCCCAAGATTACGGCGTAGACGTAGAGCCGTTGGGATAGGGAACCTCCCCGACTCACTGATCTCGTTAGTCGAGAGGTGCTTGTAACCTGATGGTTTACCATCTTTCAGACTTTGTGTATAGCTATTTCATCCATTTTCTACAACCCTTGAGGACTTTGGTGAGATATTCTATAAAACTCATTTTCTTGATCTGGGAATAAGATTGATATGTTTTTCTCGTGTGTGCTGCTGATGATGTCTCTGATGAAATGTGTGTATTGGCATGTGTTTCTACCTTGTATTGATCCTCATGTATGAACGTTGGCATAAATAGCTTAAGTTTATTTGTTAGAGTTGAAGTTAATTTTTAGAAGTAATTAGGGCCTATGGGTCCATGATTTTTAAGTTGAATTTTGTCTGCATTGTATTTTGATATTAGGGTGATGTAGGATATATTTATATACCGTACAAAGGAAATAAGAAGACGACTGACTATGGCAATGCAGAAACAAGGAATATGCAGAACCTATGGCATAATACAAACAAGGGACTAAAACTAAAGATCCTAAAAACATGCATTTTTCCTGTGGCAACCTATGGATGTGAAACATGGACGATTACAAAAGCAATAAGAGCGAATATAGGTGCTTTTGAGACACAGTGCTACATAAGAGTCCTGAAATTCCCGTGGACAAAGAGAGACAAACAAATCCAACCGGCAAGACCTGAATGTAGAGGAGAATCGGCTAATAAATTACGTAATGACCCGAGAACTGAGGTTTTTTGTACACGCCAAACGACACAATGAACTGGAGAGAGTGGTTATGGAGGGCATGGTCACGGAAAAGAGAGGCAGGTGCCGACCAAGAAGACGATGGACTCATGACATCAAGGAGACGGTGGATTTGACCTCGGAGCAGGCCGGAAGACTGACAGAAGACAGCGTTTCCTATTAACAGGCTGTCATGAGAGCGAAGTTCTGTAAAGGATATGCTACATGACGATGATGATATATTTTGGCTGGCAGGAAGTTCATTTGCTTTAAAAGTGTCTTTATATACTTTCAGTAGGACTGGTCCAAAAATGGGGAAGAATTATTTGTAGAGTTCTAATGTGAGGCCGTCAGGTCCGGGTGATTTGTCTTTTTGCATGTTCTTCACTGCATTTATAATGCCTGTGAGTGCAATGTCTGTGTCCATGAAAAGTTTCTTCTCGCTGTTGAGTTTCCTTCAATATTGTGTGAAAACGTCCGGTCTCAAAAGCTCGTGCTATATCTGGTGCGTCTGTACTTGTCACACTCTACGTGCACTATTACTCTTATATGTCTGCTATTCTGTACGTCTGTTCTATTTTTAGGTATTGCTTACTTGGTGTTTTCTGTGTTATCGTGTTTAGTTTAGTTCTCAGAAAGGATCATCGGAACTTATAGTGTTGGCATTCTTCTAGTTAGTCTTGTAATGTGTGTAAGTGGGGTGAGGCATGAGTGAGGGCGTCGTTAGGTGGATGGCATTCTTCTAGTTGGTCTTGTAACGTGTGCAAGCAGGCTGAGTATTTATCCATTTGTTTCGTTAGGTGTATGGCTTCTTCTTTTATTCTTTCTTGTCTTCTTTTTTTCTCTGTATTTATTGGTTGTAGGTATCTTTGTTTTTTCTCGTATTGTGTTTTAAAATATTCACCAACGTTGTGGTTTATGTTTGTGCGTCATCTGTGTATGATAGGATGAGACGTGTATTGTGATTAACGTAGTCTTTATTTTCTAGCAGTGTGATTTTGAACTTCCAAATGTGGGGGGCGTTTGAGTGGTGTGTTTTTTAATGCTGTATTGATGGTCGCAATTACTGTCTTGTGGTCTATAAAGTTGAGTGTTTCTGGCAGATGTTTCGCTTGTGTGGTGTATAGATCTGAGTGTTCCTATATTGTCTAGACGTGCTACTCTAGCGTGTTCACTATTTGTGTGTGTGTGTGTGGTTTTCGTCCTGTGTTGGTATTTGTGTCTGTATGTATCTAGCGGACTGCGAGTGCCAATTATATCTGGTAATATTTCCAGTTGGTTGGTAACCATTCGCCCGAGTTTCTACAACTGTGCTCTAACGGTGTTGTGAAAAACGTATGTCTTTGACAGAACATAGTTGAAGTCTCCACTCAGGATGATAGTATGTCTTTGGTATGAGTGTGTGGTCTAAAGTTTCGTAAAATAGTGGTTGGTCTATGTAGGTGCTTGGTGCGTGTGTATGTTGTTTTGACCAGGGTTATTGCCATGTCCCCATTGCTGTCTCTGTTTTATATTTCCCACATTTCCGATGTTTGTATAATGACTACTCCCTGAACCTTATCGTTTTGTACTGAGACTGAAGCATGGATGTTGCGTTCCTAGTTGCGTTGTAATGTATGCTGCATGTTGGACTGTATGTCTCTTTTTCCCTGAGGGTTCCATAAGAGAGATTGTCTAGTAGTGCTGGTTTGCGTTTCTAACACCACCTTCTTTCTAAAATGTCATGTTCCATTTGTCTTTGTCCTGTAACTTTAGTGTGCAGTTTTATTGAAAGACTGCAGGCCAAGAATCGTTCTCAAGAATTTGTTAACGAAGCCTTGATATAGTTTGGTTATGTATCATGCTTCGTCTCCAAATAAAAGGAACGATGGGAGATAAGGTTGTAAATCGAGAGCAGGCTTAGTTTACAATCCCAACGAACCGGGGTTGAAAGACTTGGCAGGTCAAGAATTTTTCTCAGTATGACTACGTCTACATGAACAGAAAGGATTGGCAAAACTATACTGTAAAAATGGCAACACATTACACAGAGACACACATACGTCCACTTTACAGATACACACACCAGCCAATATGTCCCAAAATACTGGAGTGGAAAGGGTTGTGCCTTCGCCAGTAGAATCCAAAAAGGCAAACCTTTAATCAAAATGACAAAGAAAAAAAAGTTGAGGACTCTTAGCTGGTATGCATTAAAAAAACTAATTGAGTTCTTTGTGGTTTTCAACGGGACAAAGGACACTCAAGCTTTTTGTATCCTTTTTTTCTACATCCTCAACTGCAATGCATGTATTGTTTACGATGCTTCCTTTGTGAAGGTCTAGCTCGTTCTTCTTCTTCGTTCGTTCTCAATCTCCCGCTAACAAACCTTGAAATGGCTTAAGTAGCATAATGTAGTCCAGAAAACGGAATGCGTTGTGTCGTAGTTTACAGCCTGGCTGCGATATTTGCACCTTTCGGTCCAACACATCCGACTTCAGAAAGCATTTGTTGAGTACCGGGTTAGCATTCCCTCTTCTATCCCTTCTCCTTAGCCAGTCTGCCCTGCTGCAGCCTGTTATCCAGGATCACCGCGTGGAGGTGTATAAGGGTCTTGGCAGCTATGGTTCGCTGGCCCTGAATCTAGCAGTCAGCTATGGGTCGCTGACCACTGCAGCTCATGTGCTGCTCAGCATCTTGATCCCCTATCTCGTTCAATTGTGTTCCTCTCATTTTGAAATGAAGCCTTTTATTGACAGCATTTAATTTTACAAATTTGTCTTTTTCGTTTGGAATTTTAAAAGACTTAATGTCTAGCGTGATTATCATATCCTTGTTGGCTGTGTCATCTGCACATTCTTCTTCTCCTACTCCTTCTTCTTCTTCTTCTTCTTCTTCATTCTCAATCTCCCGCTAATAAGCCATGAAAATGGCTTTGCAAGTTGCAGAATGTTGTCGGAGAATGGAATGCGTGGTGACGTAGTTTCAGTATACAGCTTGACTGCGATATTTGCACCTTTCGGTCCGACACATTCGCGTGGAGGCGGAGAAGGGTCTTGGCAGCTCTGGTTCGCTGATAACTGTTTAAATAACTTAACTTCATTATACTGGTTTTGAAGACTCTACAGAGTCTATATACAACCAGTTCATTCCATTCCACTTTAAAAATGACTGATCATTCAATCTATTCTTAAATGCATTAACTGACCTTGCCTCCACCACATCCTGTTGTCAATGCATTCCAAGCATTCCCCACTCTCTGACTGAAAAAAATGTTTTCTAATATCCAATCTGGACCTGCCTCTACAACATTTTAAGCTATGCCCTCTAGTTCTTGTAGTCGGATGAACTTTGAAAAACTTGTTATAGTCTAATTTATTATTTCCATTGACTAATTTATAAACCTGTATTAATTTAAGTAACCTCAAATTCTTCTCTTTTCTAGACACTGCAGACCAGTTTTTCGGGAAGTCTCTCCTCATAACTATAATTCTGGAATCCCATGATTATTTTTGTAGCTCTTCTTTGTATCCTTTCTATCATGTATATATCCACTCTGTGATAAGGACTCCACACCTGAATACAGTCCTCAAATTTAAGTCTTACCAATGATTTATATAGTTTGACTATCACTTCCTGCTTCTTTGCGCAATGTTTCTTTTTATCATACCCAGCATTGCATTAACCTTTTTCACAGACATCTGGACTTGCTCTCGCACCTTACATGTATGATCTATTATAACACGTAAGTCCCTTTCCTTTTCTATCTTTCTAATATTGTTCACTCCCATCATGTAATTATGTTTCCTATTTGATCTTCCCATGTGAATGACTGTACATCTGTCTACATTAAACTCCATCTGCCAGCTCACATACCATTTATGAATAGTCGCTAAATCTGATCTCAATAGATCCACCTCTGCCGGAGAAGAAACCCTGCTGCATAATTTTGTGTCTTCAAATTTTGCAATTATGGATGCGATATCATTATCCAAATCATTTATATGTATCAAGAACAAAATTGGTCCCAATATCGATCCCTGAGGCACTCCACTTATAACATCACACCAGTCAGAGTACTCCTTATTTATGCTTACTCTCTGCCTTTTGCCTGTTAATCAATTTTCTATCCAATTGGCAACTCCTCCACCTATATCACGTGACTTCAATTTCCTAAACAATCTCTGATAAGGTACTCTACCAAAGGCCTTTGCAAAATCCAGATAAATTACATCTACTGGCTCTCCAACATCCAACATTTTGGTAACCTCTTCCGTGAATTCTAATAGATTTGTTAAGCACGATCTCCCCTTAGTAAAAACCGTGCTGACTCTTCTTGATGAGATTAAATCTGTCCAAATGCATAGTTATGTTGTCTTTGATTATACACTAAAATTTTGCAGAGCATGCTTGTCAAACTCACTGGACTGTAAGTGCCTGGATCTGATTTCTTGCCCTTTTTGAACATGGGGATAACACCTGCATCTTTTCAATTCCTTGGAATAATCTCCTTCTCAATAGTTTGAGAATAAAATAGGGACAATGAATTTGCCAGCAAGTACCTGAGATCAAATAACAATTTTGGATGAATACCATCATAACCAGAACTTTTATCCACTTTCAAATTTAAAAAAAAACCCATTTCCTCAGAAATGTAGATTGAGTGTAATCCCTCCGTGTATATGTCCCTTTGGAAGATATCTAAGGGATCTGGGATCTTGGAGCAGTCTTCTTTAGTGAAGACTGAGCTGAAGTAACGATTAAGTAGATTTGCAGCTTCAAAATTGTCTTTTATTATATTTCCCATACTATCTTGGAATGGGCCTACGGCGTCTTGATTCTATTTAATATTCAGTAGCTTCTTTTAAAATCCAATTAACTGGCAGCTGATACAGAACAGGTGATAAAAGAGAGTCCTAATGAACTTCTGATCTGATGTTGAATGACACTGTGATGTGTCAAAACTTTACACTGCATATCCTCAAATATTTCTTATTTTTTCGCCTTTTAGTTCTAAGTGAAGTATAGGACCACCACTACAGCCAAACTCTTTATAGGTGGCCTGTATCAGAACATTTGCAGCGGCGGCTTCAATAACAATGATTTTATCTGAGGATGCAAGTCCCATCCACATTCCTCTTTAGTAATCTATAACAAGCTTGCAATATCCTATTCTGATCAACCAGGGTATCACTCAAGTTACATTCACATTCATCTGTTTAACTATGTTGGTGATCTTTTATAGGATCCTACAGTGTCTGAGTAGTTTCATGAGTGTATTTCTATCCAAGCTGTCAAAGACTCTTTCACAGTCAACAAAGTTGAAAAGAACGGGTCTGGTTTTGCTTTCATGTTTTGGTCTATTATGGATACCGCTGGGCTGCGGATTTCTTCTTCTTCTTCTTACGCTGTCAGATGTCAACCTTTATTTTTTCGAAAAAGGCAGCGGTCATCCTGAAGCTGTCGACACTGCCATAGAGCTTGTCTAGTGTTGCCACTGGTGATGGCCACATCTGCTTTCTCTGATCCTCGTATGTCGGGCAGTTTTGCAGCAGATGTTCAGCGGTCATTTTCCCGGTACCACACGAGCATTCGTCAGTGCCACCTATCTTCAATTTGTTGAATAGGTGGTACCTCAGTCTATTGTGGCCAGAGCGAAGTCTGAAGACCACGACCTGCTCTCTTCTGTTCAACTGATAATAGGCATCGTTTTTTGGGGCTGCGGATTTGACTGGGATTTGCACAAGTTGATGACTTGCACTTGTGTCCACGGAGACGTGTTGTGGTTTTCCATTTGGAGTGATTAATTCGTTGTTTTCGCCTCCGATTGTCCTGACAAGGTCGTCAGCTATTTTGAATACTGTTTCAGCTGCACTGTGTAGTATTTCCATGGCCCGGTGCGCATGACGGAACTTCACGGGATTGGTGTCCTTAGCCCTATTTGTCAACAACACATTGTCTGGGGGAGTTATTGTTGAATGCCTACAATGAGTAGGTTTACTCTTTTGTGTGCCCTCTTTTTCTTTGTCTTTATCATGCTTTTTCCTATTACGTCTACACGTAAAGTAAAGTTCTCTGGATAAAGGCTGCTGTAGTGGAGAGTTTTTTGGGCTTCCAAACAGCTTTGTGTGGATATTCGTCTCCGTGGGCCAGTGCTCAGTACGCAATTGAATTGGCTAAGCATATAAAATATAAGTCCTGCAGGATATGTTCGGATGTCTGTGCTGCCTGCCCGCACATACACATGACGATTAAGCCAATTTTAGCCGGTGTAAATGGCTATTCAGTCTATTATGTCCCATTCTAACTAAATTTGTCTGACCCTGACTAACATGTCTGATTTGCCTGACTAGACGATAGTCTTTCTCCCCTCGTCCGGGGAAGATTAGGTCCTGTTCAGTTGGCAACAGCAGCCCCTGTCCTAAGACAGTAAAGTACTCGGCTCTCTTCAAGAAGTTTGCAATGACCTCGGTCGACACCCTTGCCATGAGGCCGCACGGTGCCGGGGCTTCATCCCCGGATATTGTGGGTTTGGTGAGAGTTGTAACTTGGGGTATCCTTTTTTGATGCTTAAGCGAACATTATTACTATTAAAGTCGATGTGCTGACTTGAATTCCATTCAAGCGACTGCTTAACAATTATGTGCACTGTGGCTGTCTTGCCTGCACACGATTTGTTGTGTCTGTATCCTGTTTGTTCATCTCTCAGCCTTTCAAGTGTAACTCTGTTCAAATCTACCTGGCACTGGCTAGAGCATTATTATTTTTATATTAATGTAGAACATCTTTCTTTGGCAGTTTCTTCTTCTTCTTCGTTCGTTCTCAATCTCCCACTACCAAACCCTGAAAGGGCTTAAGTAGCAGAATGTAGTCCAGAGAACGGAATGCGTTGTGTCATAATTTTACAGCTTGGCTGCGATATTTGCACCTTTCGGTCCAACACATCCGACTTCAGCAAGCATTTATTGAGTACCGGGTTAGCAATACCTCTTCGATCCCTTCTCCTTAGCCAGTCTGCCCTACTGCAGCCTGTTATCCAGGATCACCGCGTGGAGGTGTAGAAGGGTCTTGGCAGCTATGGTTCGCTGGCCCTGATGCTAGCAGTCAGCTATGGGTCGCTGACCACTGCAGCTTATGCGCTGCTCAACATCTTGATCCCCTTTGGCAGTTTAACCAGGTAGACTTCTCTTCGATCTTTTTGGATGCTTTCTGTATCCCACACATTTCCAAATTAAAGCACATTGGTAGATGCTTCAATGTCTGTTTTAATAGCTTCAGCCTTTTAAAAAAAAAAATAAGAGTAATTGCAGTCTTTGGTATATTATTTACTGGTTCCTCAGAGTTAACTTTGAGGTGTCCTCAGCAAGAAGTATATCAGTTGGATTAACTGGTGGGCTATTTAGCAGCTCCTCAAAATATTCCGCCCATCTTTTCTTCAGGATCTGTTTTCCTTCAGTTACTTTGGTCATCATTAGATTGTTGTAGACCTCCAGGTCTGGTAAAAATAATCTAAATTTCTGATTTATGCAGATGCGATCAATCTGGTTAGTTATTCCATAATATTGCGATATACGTTTGACATAGTTATGAATATGTATTTTGATAGAACATCAGCTCTTTTACATTTCCACTCTTGTAAATATCTATTTAGCAGTTGTCTTATTGCTTTTACTCTAACAACAACATAGTAAAAAGAGAAAAGTCACACAACAAAATATGTGTAAGAAATATATAAATAAATACAAATAAGCAATATACTAAAGATTAAGCGAGACAGATTGCTTTACTCATTCATCATAAAATCATATACATACATACATACATTATAACAATTACTGAAGATCATTCAAATGACTCAACTCACAAGTCATAAAAAACTGACAAGTTTCTTTAAGATAACAAAAAACCAATAAAATAAAACAACTGGGACAAACAGGTTGTCCAAGTACAATGATTGTCTAAATCATGTTGGAACACAATGGGAACATTAGAAATGTATAAGAGGGACATTTTGAAATCAATAAATGACTGCTTGTTAGATGACTGCCTTGATGAATTAGCAAGATTGCAGGAGTTTGGAAGAATCACAAAAGGGTTAAGAAAGGATGGGTACTGAGATCAAAAGAACAAAGCAGATTGTGTACAATGAGTATGTATAATAAGGATCCACAAACTATGGCCATCAGCTGTTTTATCACTAGGTTTTATCAGCTTCAAGAAAAAAAACATATACTGTATATTTATTAATTTTTTTTGTTTCAACTTAAAAATATTCACAGGAGCAGGACTCAAGGAGAAACTTACTTTGATCTGATGAGAGTTACACGGGCATGACCCCACAACCAGACCACATGCACTGCGACCCAAAGGGCAAGAGCTACATTTGTGACAACAGCCTGACCACATGATCACTAACCCAGAGGGCAAGAGCTACATTTGTGACAAGAACCTAACCCAGAGGGCAAGAGCTACATTTGTGACAACAGCCTGACCACATGATCACTAACCCAGAGGGCAAGAGCTACATTTGTGACAAGAACCTAACCCAGAGGGCAAGAGCTACATTTGTGACAACAGCCTGACCACATGATCACTAACCCAGAGGGCAAGAGCTACATTTGTGACAAGAACCTAACCCAGAGGGCAAGAGCTACATTTGTGACAACAGCCTGACCACATGATCACTAACCCAGAGGGCAAGAGCTACATTTGTGACAACAGCCTGACCACATGATCACTAACCCAGAGGGCAAGAGCTACATTTGTGACAAGAACCTAACCCAGAGGGCAAGAGCTACATTTGTGACAACAGCCTGACCACAACTCTCCAATCAAGAGTTTGAGAGTTATATTTGTGACACTGTCCAATCCCACCACATGCCCTACAATCCAGATGGTAAGAGTGCAAAGCTTCTTTGTTCTTGAATAAAGGTTTCTCCAAGGCGAGAATATTATTTAACTTAGCGAACAGTTAGGAACCAGGTGGATACAGTGTGCAAATAAATTAGCAGCCATTAAATTGCTTTGATCTGGGTGCTGGGAACACTGAGTCTGTCCTGTTACGGGTGGCCAGACAAACGTAACAGAGACTGGTTGATACAGGGTACATAAATTAGCAGCTGGCTAATAAATTTATTCAGGTGTTAGAATGCCAGTGTCTGGCCAGTTACAGGTCAAAATAAAGTCTGTAGATAGGCAAATTAATACATGGGATTTGATTCACTGGCATGTTAATCAGGGAGTGGAACATCTCGTTTACCAATGCATAAAACTGTTTAAGTCTGCAAAGAAATGTTGAAACAAAGGACAGGGAGTAAAACGAAACTGAGAGATGGATGAATAAGACAGAGAGGGAGAAACAGCTTGTTAAATAAAAGAAAAGTGATTAGAGAAACTGCTGTTTGCTTAAGAGCGGAATTTCTGGACATGTGTTGAACTGTTAAATACTTGGAATATTGGCATTCAAACAGGCAAGTTAATATCTGTTGTCAGCTAGCTGAAGGCTATCAGCTTTTTGTAGTAGGTATTTAAAACTTCCTGTGGCTTACTAGGCCTGGGAGAAGGTACAAAAAATGTAGGCAGATTTTTAGCTTCAATTTTGTCCAGGCAGCGGCAGTTAAGCCTACTTTTTTCAATTTCTAACTGCCAAGGAAGTTTTAACGTGTTCGATAACTAAACACAGGAGTCCGATCTCACTATCAAGAAATCAGGGGAATTTTTGCCAGAAGATCCACATGAAATAATCTTGGTCTCTACCGTGATTCGAACATATTATCTCTAGATAACTTAGCCCGCCCCTCCCAACTGTTAAATATTTCAAAATGCAGTGTCAAGCAAGGACTGTGTTACACATACAAGGTTAAAAGAGAAGAAGGAAATGATGCTGTTTTTGTTTCTTTTCATTTTGCTGCCTAACCAGAGTTGTGACATTAGATCAGAAGGAATGCACCTCAATCTACTGTGCATTCTCAGTTGACTGAGTGTATATAAACCAAATATATTTGATCTCTTTACCTTTCAGTTATGGAAGGAAAGAGAAAAGAACGATGGACAGTAAGAGCCGCGTGTTTAATGATGAATAAAGCATAACATACTTCGTTGTGGAAGCAGATGACAAAGTTCTGTGTGTTATATACAATGACACTCAACCTGTTTTGAAGGAGTACTGTGTACATTGGCACTATAGGAAAAGAAATGGATTACGTTATTCTAAAGAAAAAAGCATATGGAACAATTGCAATCAATGCTAATCAGTTTGCTTTCTCAACAAACTTATTTTTGAAGAAAAGATCAGAAAATAAAGCTATAATCAGGGGCAGGTACAGAGCCGCTTCTGATTTGGTTAAAAGTGACAAGCCATTCACCAACGGAGATCTAACTAAAGAGTGTCTGATGGAAGCAGTGGGAGAGTTATGATCAGAAAAAGCAAATCTGTTAAAAATCGTTAGCCTTGCAGCAAATACTGTTGCTTGCATAATTGAGGATATAGGAAGCAATATAGTTCATCAAATTGCAGATACAACAAGAATTTGTCAGTGGTATTATCTCGCACTTGATGTGTCTTAACACTTCACAAATGCTAGTGTTCATCCGTGGCATCGACAGTGAAATTAATGTCCCCCAGGAATTTGCATCAGTGCATAGCACAATAATTGGAGTGGGCATCTTCAAAATAAGTACAAAAACTGTCAGTATATTGTGTGCCAAGTTTTTGAGCAAATTCTCATTTCAGTTAAACATTAGTAAAGCTACAGTAAGTAAAAATTAATTAAACATTAATAGCTTGCTGTTCTTATCTTTCATTAGAGCATTGGCTATGGTTTAACATTTTTACTTGTATGTAATTTTCCAGTGTATATGGCATCTTTTCTAAGTAATTGTCACTTTTATCTTTTGCTCTGAATGAATACCATACGGATTGCCCAATAAAGATAAAATTTTCTTATGTTAATCTGTGAAAATATATAATGTGGCCCTCCTAATCCTACACCACCATGTGTGTGATCCTGGATAACAGGCTGCAACAGAGCAGACTGGCTAAGGAGAATGGATCAAAGAAGGAAGGCTAACCAGGTACTCAAAAATGCCTGCAGAAGTCTGATATGAGACTGAAAGGTGCAAATACTGCAGTCAAACTGTAAACTATGACACAACACATTCAGTTCTCCTGACGAAATCCTGCTACTTGTAAAGCCCTTTTGAGGGCTTGGTAATGGGAGATTGAGAACGAACGACGAAGAAGATGTTTCCTATATGGACACCGTTTCTTATATGATGACACTGTTTATTATTTAATTACACCATTTCCTATATGATGGCACCGTTTATTATATGATGACACCGTTTATTATTTAATTACACCGTTTCCTATTTGAAGACACCATTTCCAATATGATGACACTGTTTCCTATATGAAGACACCATTTCCAATATGATGACACCGTTTCCTATTTGAAGACACCGTTTTCGAATATGATGACACTGTTTCCTATATGAAGACAGACACCATTTCCTATATGAAGACACTGTTCCCTATTTGATGACACCATTTCTTATTTTAACAGTTTAGTTACAAAATAACAATGATCCAGGTATTTCACCACATGCAATGACAACAATAATGAGGAAGAAACAAGATATTTCTTTGAGTGTCTTTAAGATGTTATCATTAGGGTTTTTGAGAAGGATGATCTGATCATAATGGATGATTTTAATGGAAGAACAAGGGAAAAAAAAAGGCCATCACATGAACACTGCATCAGTGACGCCTTTTCAAAGTGAAACAGCAATGGAAAAGAATTATAAATCTATGTTGTAAGCATGGTCTAATAATAATAAACATTGTCTTCCAACACCGAAAAAGTCATAAAAAAATGGTACAGGTGGAACATATCAAATTTATTATATATTAACCCTTTTCAGTTTGTATCATCCAGAACTGGCCAGCCGGAAGACATCCATTTCCATCCGATGTCGACTTCTGAACCAACTTTATTACATTCTGTCATTTAGTTTAAGGATTTTTATGTCATCGACACAATGGCTGAAGATTTGTGCATGCTTAATCTGTTGTTTACCACAGAGTTATTTCCGACAGGTAGATAACATTAAAGAATAGGGTCAATACACATCTGATTCAGACTTTGACTGGGACACAGAAGTCAAGGACTGGTAAGTATATTCAGGGATTTAAAGTAAAAATACCCAGTACATTGTGAGCATAATAATAATTTTTTTGGGGTCCTATTTTGCCTTCCATGTTAATGACATTTAAAGCTTCACACTAATATATATTTTAAATATGAATACTTCATGTCATAGATAGTTTAATTGTGTGTCTTATGATAGTTAGACCGCAATTTTACCTCAATTTGTTTAATATTCATTTATTTTATTTTGAAAACAAACTATTTGCCATGTCCAGGGATTACAAGTTTAATTTTTAACAAGTTGTTAGAAGCGCACTATTATATTCTATTGCTGAGCGCACATAACCAAGGTATAAGCCTATCAAAGTATCTTTTGTACCATGATCCCCATGATATACCAGCAAGCCCCTTCAACAGATGTAGAAATCTCACAGCTTTATTCTTAACATTCTGGGTGTGATGTTTGAGGCTGAATTGTCGGTCAAGTGTGACTTCAAGATACGTGGGATGTTCCTTTCTAATCAGTTGGTGTTCTTTTAATCTCAAAATGATATTTTGTTTGGCAACATTTTAATAAAAAATCATTAAAGAATAATCATAAGATAAATATGGAGAACAACAAATATCAATATGTTTAAATCACCCAAGAGATTTTTTATAAATGTATGAAAGCTTCAATCATACTGCAATCAACAATTACAAAAACAGATGCCAAATGTTTAATGAGTATATAAGGCAACAATGATAGAAAGAATACTTCTAAGAACTTTTCATCAAAACAGGCACTCAGGGACAATCAATTTTTATCCTAAGAAACAAGGATCGTATAGGACCTGATATATTGATTCAATAGAGCTATAAGAGCATCCCAAGAAACAAGTCACCAGGTATGGATGGTATAACAATTTAAGCAATTCAAGCTTGTGGGAAGACAAGTATAAAGAGGATAGAGAGAATCTTTACAAAAAACATGGAAATAAAGAATAAGTGTACCAGATTATTGGCAACAAACTACAATAACACCAATGTGGAAGAAATAAGGTAATAAAGGAAAAATGTGTGCAAAAATACTTGATAGAAGAATAAATCAATTGTTGAACCTCTGTTGAGTAGAGCTCAATTTGAATTCTGTTAAGGAATGGGATGTGCTGATGTCTCATTCACCTTAAGACAATAAAACAAGAGAACAATATAACATGACATGCATTTATTTATGTTTATTGATCAGGTGAAAGATTTTGATGGAGTAGATAGGAATAAACTCTGCACAATATTAAAGGACTATGGAATACAAAGTCAACTATTACATAATGTGATATTGTTGCACCATTGGAGTAAAATGTAATAAGAACAGTTGCTGGAATCACAAGTTCTGAAATATCCACAAAAGTACAAAAAGGATATGTGCTTTTACAATTGCTCTTCAACATTTATCTGGACCATATAACAGAAGCAAGTCAAATTGCAACACCAGAAGTAGAGCGTAACACAAAACATGAACTACTTTTAGCTGACAACCAAAAATGTACAAAGATGAAGAAGACTGCAAATTATATGAATGTGCTTGGCCCAGCTTGTGAGATAAATATGAAGATTAGCACATTGAAGATAAAAACTATGAGGGTGAACAGAACATCAGGTCTACTAGATATAAGTGTAAACAATATCAAACCTAAACAAGCTCAAGAGGTTAAATATCTTGAAAGTATTTTTCACAGATGACGGAAGACTTGATCAGGTCAGGTTAGGTCAACCTGTAACTGATGAGGTCATTAGGGCACACATGAAGACATCCTCATAACCACATGCCATCTTTCTGTCAGTAGCCATTGTTTGTGCCTCCTCTCGTCGTCAGAGATTGGTTCATTCTTTTATGTTGTCCTCCCATCTCTTTTTGGGATGACCTCTTCGTTGTCTGCCTTGCACCTTTCCGTGCAGGATCATATTTGCAAGACTATTTGATCTCGATATGTGCCTGTACCAAGCAAATGTCCTTCTTCTGACAGTTGCCAAGAGTTCTTCAAAAGGACCTGTTGCAATTCTTTCTCGTATGTCCTCATTTGTAACTCGGCCTTAGTACGTGACGTTTAGAAGTCTTCGGAAACATTTCATCTCCAAGACCTGTATCCTCTGCTGCAGGTCAGCCGTAATTGTCCATGTCTCACAAGCATAGAGAAATATTAACAGGACCAATGTACGCATTAATCTGATCTTCGTGCATGTGGCTAAATGTTTATCTTGCCAGATTTTGTTGAGCCGTGCAAGCGTTGCTATTGTCTGTGTTAGTTAGTTGGTTATTGCCCATCGCGAAGCGATGATGGCCACAACATCAGACGGCTTTGTCTTAATAATGTGATGTGCGCTGTATTTGGATTATAGTGAGGAAGAATATACGCCGGTCATCAATCTCACTCTTATTCCGAGTTATTTTGGATCAGTGGCAAGACTATTGGTTGAGACGACTGGAGGTAACTCAGGATACAGGCACTCTGGTCTTACCTCCCATGAGACCAGGGGTCGCTTGAAACTTGCGGGATTAAATTACCCATAGTTTCCGTTCATTACTGTGAGAGGCAAGTGCCTTAACCTCTGGACTACAGCGACCCCCACATTGTCTGTGTATTCTGGCCAACACTTCGCATTTTGATCCTTCATCACTAACAATCGAACCCAGATATTTAAAACTGTCGACCACTTAAAATTTTGGGCCATTAGGTTTTACCCCACTGTTAAAGCCCCCTGCATTGTTGGTCATTAATTTTGCCTTTCCAGCATTAGTCTCCATACCATAGTCAAGAGCTATTTCATCGAGCCTTCCGATCCATTCCCGAAGTTCCACTCTGTCCATCCGTCGATGTCATCTGCAAAACGAAGGTTGGTAATCGTTCTGTCCCCTATCTTGACTACCTACGTGACCTCCAAGTGCCTCATTTAGTTGAGAAATTGAAACTAGATGTCAGAAAGTCTCTGCTGTAACTTATCAACTGTCACCACTGTCTAAACACCCACTTGGCAACAGAGCAACTGATAAAACAGTATATTTATACCATCTCTGTGCTACCAATTTAAACTTTGTATTTATCCAAGGTACGGAAAAGAAAAATTAAGTGTGAACTTGCATGTCTAAGAAAATTCATTAGTGTTAACCAGGAGAGACAGAGATAGAGAGAGAGAGAGAGAGAGAGAGAGAGAGAGAGAATGACAAAAAAGGATACTAGAAATATGGTGGCTTACCCTCTGTGCTGAATACATTTCAAGATAGAAAATATGATATTTCGGTTATCTCATGAGAATGCAACCTGATCAACTACCACTGCATGCTTACAACACAAGGAAGGCAGTGTGTGATATGGACTATTAAATAACAGAAATCATAAAACACAGTCCTACAACAACAGACACAACACACTTGGCTCAAAGAAGGTGAGTTGAATCCCCCCTGATGTTTAACGGCTGAAGTGGATGAAAAAGTAAGTAAGTCAGTTAGTAAGAGAATATATGATTTAAAAATTGGCTTTGAAGTTTCCATAGCATAACTATAGTACAATGTCTGCATAAAATGAATGCAGCAAAAAATCTAACCATAATTAAATGCAACAATTATGAAGTCAAAATTCAACATTACAAATGAATAAAATACCAGAAAATATCATGTACCAAGCATGACCTGGCTTTCTTTTCTCCACTGAAATATATTACAAGGGCAAATCAATAAGTATGTTACATATTGATATATGATAGTAGAAAAATATTTTCTACAGGTGTCATCAGTTGCACCAACATCCAGTTTTGCAATTATTGTAGGAAGCAGACGCTAGGTTTTACATGTATAAGGTCAACTCATTTAAAAAATGGTGTCTGTGTTCACAGAGTGTACAATCAAAGAACAATGTGCTATTGTACATTTTTGGGGGCAAAAGTACTTTCTGCAAAAGTTATTCATAAGGAAATGCCTCCTGTTTGCTGCAAATTGTGTTTGTCATGTAAAGCGATGCATAACTGAATCAATAAATGCTCTCAAGGATGTTACAAAATTGCTATTGAAACCCGACCTGGTCGTCCTGTTCAGAATGCCACATTCGGCTCAATTAACGTAGGAGAAAGTGAACTGACTAGGGTGGCAACCTTTTGAACATCCACATTACAGACTGACTAAGCACTGAGCATTTTCGCCTGTTTGGCACACTAAAACCCCACCTTGACGGGAGATGTTTTTCAAATGACGAAAAGATGATAGTGAAGTGAAAATGTGGCTGGGACAGCAAACCGAAGACTTCTATGCTGCAGGTGTTGGTGGCTGAGACAGCAAACCGAAGACTTCTATGCTGCAGGATTTGGTGCACTGATAAAGCAGTGGGATAAGTGTATCAAGTTTGGTGGAAATTATGTGGAAAAACAGGGAAAATGTGAGTGCAATAATAAATGGTTTTCTAGGTCATATCTCATTTAGTTTTTAAAAAATATCCATTTGTGACCTATTTACTGATTTGCCCTCATGCAAACTAAATTGAACAGTCATTTTCACACGTCAAAACTACTATTGAAACCCATTACACGGATTTTAAAAATAAGTACTGTCCAATATTCCCTCTCATTTATACACAATTACAGACTTGAAGTCTATATGATATCTTTCAAAATACAAAAGCACTGTAACAGCCTATTCTTCTTCTTCATGTGCCATGATGGTTGGTATCTGTGGTCATGTCTCTGCACAACTTAATGCCAATCATATTATTTATCAAACCTGTTGTTGGCTCTGTTCCATGCTGTGATGTAGAACTATCTATTATATTCTTTCTTTGTTGTCCTGTGTCTCTTTTACTGGACTGGTGGCAGAGTATTTTATCACAGTCGATAGAGTCTGTTTTGGATGAGCCTTTAATTTTGCATCTTCTTTACTAATAATTTTGAATCCTGCCTCAGTATGTTTGAACCCTTGGGAGATTCACTGTTGTAGGGATTGTGAGATTGGCTTACAACCTTAACATACTAGGTTCGAATCACATTGTGCTCAGTTTTACAGACCAGACATGTCGTGGATTTTTTCATGGTATGACCAATTCTTCCAGTCGACCCAGCTCTAAACTGAACACCAGAGAAAGTCTTGCTCTGTCATTGGCACTTTCAGCAATGCAACGGAGTGAGCACATATGGGTGTGCCTAGATGCAATGATGTCGATTCTACAAACTATTTTCTGTTTTGTTCAAACTCTTCCCATGTCAAAACAAGATGGCTTGATCCTTTTGAATGTTAATAAATAACCTTTTTTTGTGCAATAGTCTCTCTCATGGCATAACAAAGTGGGATTGATGCCGTGATCTCTATAGTGGTGAGCTTACTGAGGAGCCCCCATATTGCACTACAGCCAGGAGGACCACAGTGCAACTTTTCAAGTACGCCTTGGGATGTAAGAAGAGCCACTGTAACACGCTACCAAAGAAATGTCAAGAGCAAATTTGAACAACAAAAACAATGCTTTAAAGATGTTTACTTTTTAAAAATTTTTATGCGTTCGCCTTTTTTCTATATTTCCCAAGGCGGTGTGCGTTGCACTATAGTTTTTATTCTGCGCCTGTCAGCCCAGTGCATCCGACTTCTGCATGCATTTTATGTAAGGGTTTGCTTCCTCCTGCATTTTCTAAGGGTTTGCTTCCCCGGGGTAACGGCTATGATGGGGATCAAACCCAGCACCTTCGGTTTGTGAGCCGTGTCACTTAACCATTAGCCCACGCCGTCCCCTTCAAAATATGTTTATAAACTTATTTTATTTTTAGTAGTATAACCATATACTTCTATATACATACAAATAAATCAGATTATACACAGATTTACTCATCTACCATTCTAAATCCAACAGCTACACTTTCCAACACAATGTCCAAATTCAAAGATCCTACATTTGAACACAAATACACACAAAATAGGGTCAACGAAAAGCACAATTCTAAACAGTCCAATATACAGGTCAGATATTTATTAAAAAAACTGATTTCATCTCAGTAAAATTTCACATCTAAAGCATTGCCATAGATAATATAATAATACATTGTTCTAACAATACATATTTGACTTCTTCATTACTTCTAAGTGATACACTGTTGGTATCAAGTGTTTCAAACCTGTTGCTTAATCTAGACCAAAAAATTGAACAAACTTTATGAAGTTAATCTTTAAGCTGAACAAAATGTCTGTAAACATCATATTGACTTGGCTTTTAGTTGGTCTTCATTTCCTTTTCTTGTGGCTTATAGTTTCTACAAGATGGAATAGTCAGTTATATACTCAGCACGCCGTAGTCACTTCTTAAGACAAGCATGGCAGGTTACAGTGTTACTATTCTGTGTTTCCCTTTTGGGCCCTGTAGCACACGGGTGACAAATATACATATAACAACAGGGAAGAGGAGACTTACTTCCTGTCAGGTACAACATATTAATTGGACATGTTAGTCAGGAAAATATACTGGCCAAGACCTCCATCTCACTCTCACTTCCACGCAGGTATCCCTGGAAATGGGCTGCTTTCATGTCAGCTTGGCTAGCGAGATGGGAGATTGACGTGATCCTCATAGTAGTAAGTGACACGTAGATAAAGTCAAACATGGATCAACCACCTGGAGTTAGGTCCACCTTGCTCGGGATGTGAGGAAAGCTACTGTAACCTGCCACTTAACACCCTTTTCAGGGTGGGTATTTAACAACAACATAAATAATAATACACAACCAACAAATGTGAATTGACACAAATGTTTTCCAGCAATACCTTGGTCTTACATTCGGTTAGCGACCAGAGCTCAAACATAGGTAAAAATAGATAAGTCAAAACATATCCTTTATTTAGCATATAAATGCATTTAGGCCATTGAAATATCCAAATAATGCACTGTATAACGTTTACGAATGCGCACAAAAACTAAGGATGGGGATTTAGGCAGATATATATTTGATAGATGATGATTGATAAGTGGAAGGTTACAAACATTATAAAATCAAATCTTATCTGATATATTTATATATTTTATTGTTGATGATTTATTAAAGAAAGTCGTCAGGACAAAATTCTACCTCAGAATCATCAGAAACATTAAACAACACCATTATTTTTTTAGATGGTGTCTTAGATTATTATAAAAAAGGGGCTGGGGTTGATACTTAGAATTTGAGGGGTTAGGGGGACGGATGACCAATGTTGGTTGTAGAGGTTTCTTCTTGAAATAAGGAATGCAAGAAAGTTGAATGCATTGGTGTCTATATCAGCATGGGACATTCGTTGTTCAGTATGTTTTAATAGATCAAGCTTTTTTTGCAAACTGATAGCCTTATTTTTTTTCTTAGCTGTATCACCATATTTATGTGACAAGTACATACCAAAACAATATCACAAAAATAAAGGGGTCAAAGGGGCCTCCAAGTAGATTGTAATTAACACAACAACTGGGCCTTCCCTAAAAATGGCTTTTCAGTCAGCCAATCCTTTCACTACCAAAGCATCATGGATCATAAATCAGCTCTCATGATTTCATTCGACATTGAAGGACTCTCAGCACAAGATCTAGACTACCTGATGATCTGCCCAAACCTTCTGGAAACATGCAATATGGATGAGACATGTTGAGGGGAAACATGATGTCTGACGTAGTGCCCAGGATATCGAAAGTAAGTAAGTAATGCAGACAATTTTTAAAAAGTCTATGCTCATTGAAAAACTTGTAATGAAAGGACTGAACAAAAAAGAAAGCGCTGTGCATGCCTTATGCTGGTGCAATAGTACTCGGGATTTCAGATGTAAGTGGGATGTGTGTGGATGTCAGTTAAGAAGGTTTAGGTACCGCTGTACAAATGTTATTTAAAAAATCTCACACAATTATGCAGCAAAAACCCAGTGACTCAGTGGCCTCGAGGTAAGGTGTCCACCTCAGGTGCCAAGGGCAGCGGGTTCGAATCACGTTTTCTTTTCCAGTGGATGTTCTGGTAAAAATTCCCCTGATCTCTGGGTAGTGAGATTGGACTCCTGTGTTCAGTGTCGAGCACGTTAAAAATTCCCTGGCATTTGGAAATATAAATTCGCTGCCCGAACAAAATTCAAGTTAAACATCTACGCAAGTTATTTGTACTTTTCCCTAGGTGGTTTGTTAAGAGCAGATAGAGATGTTGCCTAACTGGCAGCGGGTCTACTTAACTCTAGTGTTTGAGTCTATTGTCTATTGTTTGAGTCTATTAAGATGGTTGACTCGCCTCCAAACCACCCTCCAAGAAACTGGCTGTATACAGACTCTGTAGAGTCTTCTAAACCAGTATAAATATGTTAAGTTAAAATAATCTGCAACTTAAAGTAATAAAAAAAAAGACTTAACAGGCAGACAAATGTACTTTCAAAGATTAAAAAATTTAGAGTTAACAAATATTTTATGTGCAAAAGCAAAAAAACTTTTGAAAACATTGCATGTAAAATAGCTGTGCTACAAAAAGTTGAAACCCTGAAAAAATTATGAATGATAGGAACAATTAAATTATAGAAAACTAATAGTAATACACATAAAAGACATTGGCATTATGGATGTGGCCAGAAGTAAAGGACATAGCTTTGCACAGTAAACGTTGAACACTTCATGGTAGAAATACAAAGACAAATTGGCAACCTACTGTTATCGCATCAATGCCAATGTTAAATAAGCCTCAGGATAGAAAATGCCAGTACAGTTATTGAGCAGTTGTAGGGGCTAAGATACAGCAGTGCATGAGCTGACAGCAGTCAGCAAACCATAGCTGACCAAGACCTTATTCCGCCTTCCCCAGTCACTAGTGCAGTCTGGCCAAGGATAGGGATTGCAAAGGGAAGACAAACCCGGTACCTAACAAAAGCCAGCTGAAATCAGATGTGTCTGGCTGAAAGAGGCAGATATTGCAAACTCCCTGTAAACTATGACACAATGTCCTTTTCAGGATGAATGCCAAAGAAGAAGGAGAGCAGTTGTAGTTGTATATTATATGAAGGCTTCATAACCAATGTATATATCAGCTATAGATCCTCACCAGGCCTAGTTAGCCACAGGAAAGAAACCCCCAATAACTTACTACTAACAGTCTAATGCGAGTCCAAAAACAAATCAAGAAAGACGCAAGATGGCACCTTCTAGAAGCTACCTAGATGAATTTTTAAAACAAAAGGATAACTTTTAGTTAACTGGCATCCACACTAACAGATTAAAAAACCAGGATTTCAATGTAAATCATCACCTAGCTTGTTTCTTTTTTTGCTCCGTTCTTTACCAGGTGCTCTTTGGCCTCTATAACCTTTTCCTTCTTTGATAGTACCATTTAAGAGTAAAAAAACAGGTAAATGTGGTCCCCTAGGAGGCATAACCATCTCAGGTGAACTGTATGAGGTCTCAGCTTTTTTTTTAGGAGCTTCTTCTTCTTCATTTATCCTCAGATCAAGGTTCCAGTTTCTCTTACAAAGGACAGTTGTTTGTAAGGTTGTTTCATCTCCATACAACTTTTGTCTCATATGTGTCTCACAAGGCTAGTATTGTTCTCTCTTTTCCTGATGAGTGTGCAGCTTTACAGGATGTGTTCCATGGTTATGATATGCTCCCCACATAGGCACCTGTCACAATCCTCATTTTGTTGTAAAGGATATCCTTGAGTCTGTAGTCATGTTTCAACGGCTTACACTGTTTGTCTGTCTTTTCCTGCATATATTGTTCACATGAAAGATAACATAGAATTATCCGCAAAATCAAAATATTAATTTGTATCATACTGATTCCTAAAGCTTGCACTAATGGTTTCTTTTTTGAATTTTCAAAGGTCTTAAATCAGTTCATGAAATTCAAACACAACTTATCCATTGAACGTAGATATAAAGTTCTAAAAAGTAAATGGATAAAAAGAGCCAAAAGAGTCAATTTAAAAAAATGCTGCTACGATTTAAATATAAAGAAGTTAATTTAAGATAGATGTGGCCATATTTGATGAATCAAACACCGTAATCTACACTGCATAACATTTGTTAAATATGAACAGAACAGAATAAACCTTTAGATTTACTCAAACAACTGTTAAAATGACTGTTGCAAATCTGATAGGCCCAGATACACCAATAGAAATGTAATGCTTAGATGTACAACTTATCTTCATAACAAGGTTTCAATATGAACAACTTTTAAAAATATATGTACTATAGACTAACAGTAGTAATTACTAGTCCATGGAAATAATAATGTCCATAAAACAGCATAAACTAATCCTAAAGTAGCTATTAGCATTGATACTTCTTGAAAGTACTAAGTACTTTTTAATTTCAACTTAAGTGTTTAACAAACAGAGGAAGCACCATGCTGACAGAATAGTCATACAAGCCCTTCTTAGGATTTACTGATCGTCCAATGCCATTTTAGACCTGTTGACCATTCTGTACTAAACTAAAAAAACTAATTTCTGACACATTAAGTTAAAATTTCTTCTGATAACTAAAAACCCTTATCATGAGGGCAACAAAGATGTCCACAGCTTAAAGGCAATTCCTAGCAAACAAATTGACATGTAAATCTAATATATGAGCAGCAACTAAAAACATTGAAGGTAAAACTTACTAGCAGATTTAGATATGACACAACAGATTTAGATATGAAATGAACAAGCGAGTAGTCAAATGATTAGGATATTATTTGGTTTGGTTCATGTAAATGATTAGGATATTATTTGGTTCATGTAATGAGTAGATATAGGTTCGAGCAGCAGTAAAGCCTGGGTATTTTTCTATCGAGGGTCAAAAATAAACCTAGCTTGCACACTGTATGTGACTGCCAGAACAGGAAGCACCATTGAGTCTTCAAAATCCTCCCAGCATACTCGATCACTTGGGGTAAATGCTGTAATGTTAGTATGTTACATTTGCTAAACTAACAATTTACCTCTAAAATGACAAAGACAGTTTTTCTCAGGGCTGATGCCATATGTTACATTAGTTAACTTAAAAGTTGATATCTAAAATGACAATAAAGTCCTGACACCATATTTACATTAATTAACTTAAAACTTGTACTCTAAAATGACAAAAAAGTTCTCAGAACTGATACAATGTTACACTAGTTATACTCTAAAACAACAAAAAAAGTCCTTCACAGAACTAACAACATATGTTACATTAGCTAAATTAACAACTGACCTCTAACATGACAAAGACAGTTTATATTATAGGGCTAATGCCATATGCTACACCACAGTCCAGCCCTAACACAAACAGTTAATACTTATAGCTATGAAAACTAAGTTACTCACATACAATTTCTGTTACAAATGATAAATTATTAGCAAACAGTAAAATGTTCAAATATTGATAAAAATCATGAAATAAAAGCTCACAAATTGCCCCATTATCTAACTTAATGTATACTCTTACCTTTGTTATCACAAAAATTGGCATTCTCTGTAGCAAAACATATGTAGCAACGATTCACTTAATTTTGACTGTTGCTTATAAAGCAGGGAGAGAAAAATACTAGAAATATCAAAACAGAAATGGGCAAATAAGTACATACAATAGTCTGACTAATACAGACAGATGACTGATCGATAATGAACAAATTATTACCATTTGTGTAAATATACAAAATTGTCAGAAAAGGTAACATTTAAAACTTGAATCTATTTACCAACAATATAAAACTGTTAGATCAAGTGTGTACATTTTGCCAAATATGATAATTAATTGTTTTCCACAAGTTTCTAGCAACAGTATTAAATGGAGAAAATGAAAAAAGAAATTGGTTTAGTAAACAGATAGGGAATTGAAGACAGGAACTGTAAAAGACACTTTAAAAAAACCCAACACAGCCATTAATGATAAGAGGCTTATCATTCTAAATTGACTTGTAAATCTAATTGCTTTGCTGTTTGCTATAGTTTGTAAATGTTGTAAATATATATGCATGTGTGCCTTCTCAGCCCTCTTACTATTTTATGTTTTTTTATCATGTTAGTGAAGTTGAAATCAGAAATAGGATCACAGTAGCAAAGGCAGTCCGTGAGAAACAAAATCTTTGAACACCGAATAACAACAATATTGAGCTGCGTAAAACAATAAAAACCTCACATATCTGGTCTGTAGCACCATACAGCTCTGAAACGAGGACTTTAAAAAAAAATAAAATGAAAAGACCTTTTGAGACGTGGGTGTCACTGCAAGATGCAAAGAGCGAGCTGAACAGAAAATTGGTCAAATGAGCAAATGCTTAATGATGCAGGTTTACATATACAATCAATGATAAGTATACAAAAAGGTAGATTGTCTTGGCCCCAATATGATACATGGAGTCCTACTATTGAAAATACTAGAAAAAAAAGAAGGGGATGTTCAAGAAACAAGTACTACATGCAGATGTGCAAGAACATGTAGGTGCAGATATACACTGAGCTGAAGTGATCTGCCGAGAACAGAGGACACAGTGACATAAGGTGATCAGACAACTTCAAGACCATTTTTCTGACTGACTAACCTCTAACCTGATGAAGATGATGAGTGAAGACAATTGAAATTAAACAGAATAAAACAAGTTTTATAATTAATAGACCATTTAACAACTAAAAAGCTTAGCAAAACAATGTAAGGAAAACTGACATTGTCTATTAACAGGTATTAATAAATGATTGGCGTTTTATGAAAAATAACATATTACTCTTACAGTCACATGACTTAACTTGACTTATTCCTTCTGGTTACTTTGAAACATTGGGTTGAAACGGTTGCTGCCCACCAATTTTATTTTAGACTGTATTCCTGAGCTACAACAGCTGCCCTGGTTTTCTCTTCCCTAATTCACCACCAGATGTTCATTAGTCTCTTCATTCTCCTCTTTTCCTGTGGGTTATAATCCAGTGCATGTCTGGTTATGCTGTTAGATATCTTTATGAGGTTACATAGGTCAAGATAATTCTGCCCATATCACTTATATTTCTTAGTTTTAGTAATTATGTATACAAAGTGCTTAAAAAATTACTTATCCTTGCAATCGCACTTCCTGTATTATTTATGATCTACTAGTCTGGGGTTTTCTAACTACTCCAACATGCATTTGTAATTAGCAACTCCAGCAGTGATCGCGAAGACAAGTATGTTTTAAGCACTGATAAAACAAACAAGAAAAATGAAAATAAATGTGCCTCATTGCAAGAAAGACATGCTTTAGGGGATACCTAAACAACCCAATAAAGGTGTTATCATTGACCTAATCTTTCTCACACCCAATCTTTACAACTATGGAATAAAGACTCAGGTTGATCCAGACAACTTGAATAGATTATTACTTCCTAACTTTCCTATCACCAAGAACATGTTTTCTGGCTTCTTAAAATATACTAGCCTTTGCAATCATTGTCACTAGTTAGTTTACCTCTGGCCTCAGTTTCCATAATTATTTATCAAGTTCTAAAGACCATTTCTTGCCAAATTGTTAAGATGAACCTAATATATTTTTTAATGCTCATTTCACAATCATTCTTCTTTATTCCCACTTCTATTGCTTTGCACATGAAAGTATACATAAACAAAACCTTCTCAAATAATTGCTTATAGATTTATTACAATTCCTCTTAACAACTTCCATACACACAATACATTTAATATCTACTGTACATTAACTATTCTGTTATACCTTTCAAACAATGTATGTAGCATTACTGCCAGTTGACCTGTGTGAAGTCTCCAGTATGCACCCGCTGACGTGGTCGATCACCAAATATGTAGCGATCTCGCTCTTGAATGCTCTCTGACAAAGCTTGCATATTTCTTGGAATATCATCAAATTCAGCAGACTCCTGAAACAATATTGTTACAAATTATGTTGTCAACAACTGCAAATATACATATCCCAATGCAAATCACATATACAAATATCCCTCGTGCAGTTCACTTATTTATTTATATATATATATATATATATATATATATATATATATATATAAAATATATATATCCACAAGTGGAATACATGTATAAATATCCCAATATGGATCACATATAATTATCCCCCATGTAGATTACAGGGCCCCTTTTGAAAGGTCAGGTCCACTGCACACTACTAGGCATGTTATAGAAGGCGAACAATTAGGGTTTAAAAGAAAGCTTTAATGGGGTTGCTATAGCTGAGAAGTAAGACACTTGGCTCTTAAGTAATGAAAGTGTGAAACAGTCTGTGTTCGAGTTCCGCAAGTTTCAAATGTCCTCTCCATGACCAAATGGGAAACCGAACATACTGGTTACACCAAAAACGATGCCTATTACCAGTTGAACCGAAGAGAGCAGGTCGTTGTCTTCAGACTTCGCACTGGCCACAACAGACTGAGGTACCACCTATTCAACAAATTGAAGATAGGGTGTACCGACGAATGCCCGTGCGGTACTGGTAAAATGACCACTGAACATCTGCTGCAGAACTGCCCGACATACGAGGATCAGAGAGAGCAGATGTGGCCATTACCAGTGGAACTGCAAGACAAGCTCTATGGCAGTGGCGAGAGCCTCAGGATGACCGCCGCTTTTCTAGAAAAAATAATGGTTACTGTCTGACTGTGTACGCAAAAGAAGAAGAAGAAATGTCCTCTCAGTTCCAAGAAGGTGAGATCGAACACCTTGTCCTACCAGAGATGGATGATAAACTTGGAGGTCCTGCGTCCACACTGCGCACGTAAAAGAGCCCGTGGGTTCTCAGGGTTGAGTTGATAAGGGCAGTCATGGACAGTCTACATAATGATGAAGAGACAGGGTTGAGTTGATAAGGGCAGTCATGGACAGTCTACAGAATGATGAAGAGACAGGGTTGAGTTGATAAGGGTTGTCATGGACAGTCTACATAATGATGAGAGATAGGGTTGAGTTGATAAGGGCAGTCATGGACAGTCTACATAATGATGAGAGACAGGGTTGAGTTGATAAGGGCAATCATGGACAGTCTACATAATGATGAGAGACAGGGTTAGTTGATAAGGGCAGTCATGGACAGTCTACATAATGATGAAGAGACAGAGGGTCACAAATATGCATATGTGCAGAGGATTTTAGATTTGGGAGTGACTAAAGGAGAAAATGTGTTCTGTCTGGAAAGATCCAAAGAACACAAAATCAATACCTGACTGGAACTCTGTATATATATATGCGCTTGGCTGGTTGCTTGGACGTAGAACGAAGCACTTTTAGGAATGTCCCCTGTATGATGATGTTCGTTCCTAGAATCAAGAATCATTTGCGTGCCACTCACTACTACGGGGATCACGTCGATCCTTCACCTCGTTAGCCAGGCTGCCATGAAAACAGCCCGTTTCCAGGGAGGGCTACCAGGAAGCCGAGGTGAAGGTCTTGGCCAGTATATTTTGCCTGACCCTGACTAACGTGTCTGATCAGAATATTTTGCCTGACTAGAATTTAGTCTTCCTTCCCATAGAGGTAGATAATGCCATTACAAACAATGCCATCAAAGATGAAGTGTTAGAGCATTCATTTTTATGATCGTTTGCATTTCAGTTTCCTTCCTTGCTAGTGGAGAATTTGAAGCCCATTTGCAGCTGCGTAGACTGGAACATGCAGCGCAAGGAGCGTGAATCCAATCCATTGTTGTGAGAGGCAAGCACTCTTAACACTTTTGCAAGCACTAACTTTACATAATCATCATCATCAGTCCTGTAACCTTAAAGGTCATTGCGACACCAATACTGCAGATTGTTGGATCAGTTTCCGAAGCTCCACTCGGTTTTGTGCTAGAATATCGAATCTTTCGTCTGGACGAGCTAACCTATACTATATATTTATATTTTTTGGGGAGTTCGCCTTATTTTTTTAATCCCCAAGACGGTTCTGCACTGCACTGTGGTTTTTATTTTTCATCTGTTGGCCCAATGCATCCGACTTCAGCATGCCTTTTATGTAAGGGTTTGCTTCCTCCTGCATTTTCTAAGGGTTTGCTTCCCCGGGGTAACGGCTGGTGCTATGATGGGGATCGAACCCAGCACCTTCGGCTTGTGAGCCGTGCCACTTAACCACTAGGCCACGCCATCCCCACCTACACTTACAACTATACACACACAATAAAATAATAAACGTTCACCAACCTCAAAATCGTCATCGAGATAAGATGTATTTCTAAGACTCTGAGCATGTGCAGGCATAGAAATAGGCACGGAGGTGGACATCAGAGACGCTTCATCAAGTCCACCTCCTGCCTCTTCTGTGGTGTCCAAACCAGGTGCTTGAATTCTTCCAGACTGTTGCACAGATGAGCCCTTCAATTTATCCGAGCCCCTTCTGTTCTCTGAAAGACAGATGAATATGACATGAAACGGTATTTATTCAAATTACTTGGGTCCCCAAGGAAGGTTTACAGAGTTGGGGAAGAAAGGCTGCTTGTCCTTCGAGATGCCATGAGGTGTACAGAGTAGGTTCTTATTTTATCCCCAATAAGAACTAATGTACGCCTTATCTGATTTTTTTTTTTTTAGCATTAGTTCTGAAAAGGATGTTGTGACTTTGTGTTGTAGTTTACAGCTAGACTGTGATATCTGTACCTTTCGGTCCAATACATCCAATTTCAGCACATCATTTTTGGGACCAGGTTTGCCTCTTCAATCCCTAATCTCCTAATCAGGCTCCATAGTGGCAGTCTATTTTCAGGGCCACAACTTGAAGGCAGAATAGGGTCTTAGTCAGTTATGGGTCACTGACTCAGATATAAGCAGCCAGCTATGAGTTGCTGGCTGCTGTCAGCTTATTCACTGCTGCATCTTTGGTACCCACTTGGGTTTTGCACCCATGTACCCTTGGCCAGAAGATCAGAATCCTACTGCATGGCCACCTGCTCCTCATAGAATCATTGTATTATTAAATGGTATATTAGTATTTAGCTAAACTATCCATACTTCAGCAGATGAGAAATCACAAAGCAAGAACTAGCACCTTCAACAGCATGGTTATTCCAGTTATGGAATATGGCTTGGCTTGACTTCGTTCGTTCTCAATCTCCCACTACCAAACCCTGAAAGGGCTGAAGTAGCAGAATGTAGTCCAGAGAACGGAATGCGTTGTGTCATAGTTTACAGCTTGGCTGCGATATTTGCACCATTCGGTCCAACACATCCGACTTCAGCAAGCATTTTTTGAGTACCGGGTTAGCATTCCCTCTTTGATCCCTTCTCCTTAGCCAGTATGCCCTGCTGTTATCCAGGATCACAGCGTGGAGGTATAAAAGGGTCTGGTTCGCTGGCCCTGATGCTAACAGCCAGCTATGGGTTGCTGACCACTGCAGCTCATGCGCTGATCAGCATCTTGATCCTGTTATGGAATATCTTCTTCTTCTTCATACGCTGTCAGACGTCAACTTGAATTTGTTAGAGGCTGTCGACACTGCCATTGAGCTTGTCTAGTGTTGGCACTGGTGATGGCCACATGTGCTGTCTCGGGTCCTTGTATGTCGGGCAATTTTGCAGCAGATGTTCAGCGGTCATTTTCCCTGTACCACAGGTGCATTCGTCAGTGCCACCTATCTTCAGTTTATTGAATAGATGGTACCTCAGTCTGTTGTGGCCTGTGCGGAGTCTGAAGATCACAACCTGCTCTCTTCTATTCAACTGGTAGTAGGCATCATTTTTGTGTAGCCAGTATGTTCTGTTTCCCATTTGGCCATGTATCTGGCCCTAATAAACCTTTTGGACTCTTCGTATGTCGCACTAGAATCTGGTTGTGGTAGTCTTGCACCTTCTTTTGCCAGTCTGTCTGCCTCCTCGTTGCCTTGAATGTTACAGTAGGATGGAACCCACTGTATCACTACTCTTTTTGGTGCGGACTGCTGGCATAGTTGACAGAGTACTGCTCTTAAATCATTAAGTTCAGTATTTTTCTGGCTTTTTAGTGCTGTAACCACAGCCAGGGCATCTGTAAACAGGACTATCTAGCTTTCATTGCATTCAGTGCCTCTGAAATTGCTTGAGAATTTTCCAGTTGCCACTGACAGTGTTATTTTTCTACCATTTGTTAGGCTCAGGAATACCCCTCCCCCTCCATTCTGTGTTGTGTTTGTTACAGAACCGTTGGTGTATGCATGAGTCCAGTCCATGCTTGGGTAGTTTTCCGCTATGTACCTCAGGGTTATGTCTCTTCTTTCTTTTTCAGTCTGGCTGTTCTTGTTTCCAATACCTGGTATATTTTCTACCACCTCCGGAATGATATGCTGCTTCCATGTGGGTTTGCGTACAGTAGGGATGGGCTTTGGTGTTGTTATGGTGTTCACAGGGTCTTCACTCATCTTTGCTTTGGCTATTTCTGCAAAGTTTCTCCGCTTTAGTTTCCCTTTTCCAAATGTATTTAGTCTCTGATGCATTGGATGGTCTGTCAGACATTAGTGAAGAGCAAAAGGGGCACGACAACATCAATACGGCACCTGAAGATAATATGATGGCCAAATTAACAATGAGCGAAATGGAAGAGGCCATGAGAACATTAAAGAAAAGGAAATCTCCCGGAAAAGACGGGATAACAAACAAAATGCTGATAGGGCTGGGCCAAACAGCGAAGAGGAAACTGCTATCGGTCCTGAACCAAAGCTGGAAAAGGGGAATTATACCCCAGGCATGGAAAGATGCAGTACTTGTACCAGTACCAAAAACAGGAAAGGACAAAACAGATCCAAATGGATACAGGCCCATCAGCCTACTGAGCTGTGTCGGCAAGCTGATGGAACGTATGATAAACACCAGACTGATGTGGCATCTGGAAGAAAAACGAATACTAATTCCACAGCAAGCCGGCTTTAGACAGCACAGATCCACTGAGGACCAAGTCATCCTCATAGCCCAGGAAATAGAAGATGCCTACCAGGCACAGAAACACACAGTAGCTGTTTGGGTGGACCTGGAAAAGGCATTTGACAAAGTCTGGAAAGATGGACTTAGAGTCAAGCTTAGAAGAAGTGATGTTTGTGGGAAAATGTACAAGTGGATCAACCACTACCTCAAATAAAGAACGGCCAGAGTCCAAGAACAAGGGCAGATGAACAAAAAGGTGACACTCGAGCAGGGAGTACCCCAAGGGAGAGTACTGTCACCCACACTCTTCCTGGTGTATATAAACGACATTACCAAGAAGAGTCCATAGCTCAATGTTTGCAGACGATCTGGCTATGTGGACCTCTGAAAAGAATCTCACCATAGCAAGAAATCGGATGCAGCAGGCCCTAACATTGCTGGAAGAGTGGGCGAACTCATGGCTGGTCAAAATAAACGAGAAGAAAACCACATTCACAATATTCTCGCTTTCAATCAAACCCCAAAATACCAAATTAAGTTTAAATGGCAAATTCCTGCAGCCAAACGACAACCCAAACTATCTGGGAGTCACATTTGATCGGCGCATGACATGGAAAAGTCAGATCGAGAGAAACCGAATGAGAGCCAGAGAAAGAATGGCAATCATGAGGAAACTTGCTGGCACAAGCTGGGGAGCAGACGAAAGCATACTAAAGAAACTGTACACTGGAAGAGTGAGACCAGTTCTCGAGTATGGCATTGCGGCATGGACAACAGCAGCAAAGGCGAACTTCGATAAAGTTAGCAAACTTCAAAACCAAGCCATGAGAGTTATAACAGGAGGCATGAAGTCAACGCCAATTGAAGAACTTGAAAAGATTACAAAACTGCGATCCATGACCGATAGAAGAGACTGCAGAGCCCAGCTGCAGTCAGAGAAACTCCGAAGACTGACTGACCATCCAATGCACCAGAGACTAAACAATTTGGGAAATGGGAAACTAAAGCGGAGAAACTTTGCAGAAATAGCCAAAGCAAAGATGCACGAAGATCCCATAAACGCACTAACAACACCAAAACCCATCACTACTGTACGAAAACCTATCTGGAGGCAGGATATATTTCCAGAGGTGGTAGAAAATATACCAGGTATTGGAAACAAAAACTGCCAGACTGAAAAAGAAAGGAGAGATACTACCCTAAGCTTTATATCGAAAAGCTACCCAAGCATGGACTGGACCCATGCATACACCGACGGTTCTGTAACAAACACTACACAGAACGGAGGGGCAGGAGCATTCCTGAACCTACCAAATGGCAGAAAAATAACACTGTCATTCGCTACTGGTAAGTACACAAGCAATTTCAGAGTGGAGGCAGAGGCACTGAGGGCGGCAGTGGAAGAAATGGTGACACACAAAGAAAATGAAAGCCTTATAGTCCTGCTTACAGATGCTCTCGCCGTAGTCACAGCGCTAAAAAGCCAGAAAAACACTGAGCTTAATGACTTAAGAGCAGTACTCTGCAAACTGTGCCAGCAGTCCGCACCAAAAAGGGTAGTGGTACAGTGGGTCCCATCACACTGCAACATCCAAGGCAGCGAGGAGGCAGACAGACTGGCAAAAGAAGGTGCAAGACTACCACAAACAGATACTAGTATGACGTACGAAGAGTCAAAACGGCTTATCAAAGCCAGATACATGACCAAATGGGAAACTGAACATACTGGTTACACCAAAAACGATTCCTATTACCAGTTGAACAGAAGAGAGCAGGTCGTTGTCTTCAGACTTCGCACTGGCCACAATTGACTGAGGTACCACCTATTCAACAAATTAAAGATAGGTGGTACCGGCGAATGCCCGTGCGGTACCGGTAAAATGACCGCTGAACATCTGCCCGACATACGAGGATCAGAGAAAGCAGATGTGGCCATCACCAGTGGAACTGCAAGACAAGCTCTATGGCAGTGTCGACAGCCTCAGGATGACCGCCGCTTTTTTCGAAAAAATAATGGTTACTGTCTGACTGCGTACGAAGATGAAGAAGAAGAAGAAGGATGGTCTGTCAGTCTTCTTAGTATCTCTGCTTACTGCTGGGCTCTGCAGTCTCTTCTGTCGGTCCTGGATTGCAGATTTGTAATCTTTTCCAGTTCTACAATTGGCGTTGACTTCATGCCTCCTGTCATAACTCGCATGGCTTGGTTTTGAAGTTTGCTAATTTGATCAAAGTTCGACTTTGCTGCTGTTGCCCATGCCGCAATGTCATACTCGAGAACTGGTCTCACTCTTCCAGTGTACAGTTCCTTGAGTATTTTTTCATCTGCTCCCCAGCTTGTTCCAGCAAGTTTCCACATGATTGCCATTCTTTGTCTGGCTCTCATTCGGTTTCTCTCGATCTGACTTTTCCATGTCATGCGCGGATAAAATGTGACGCCCAAGTAGTTTGGGTTGTCGTTTGGCCGAAGATATGTGCCGTTAAGACTTATTTTGGTGTTCTGTGGTTTATTTGAAAGCGAGAATATCGTACATGTTGTTTTTTCTTAATTTATTTTGACCAGCCATGATTTCGCCCACTCCTCCAACGATGTTAGGGCCTGCTGCATCCGATTGTTTGCTACGGTGAGATTTTTTTCAGAGGTCCACATAGCCAGATCGTCTGCAAACATGGAGCTGTGGACTCTTCTTGGTATATTATCTATGATGTTGTTTATATACACCAGAAAAAGTGTGGGTGACAGTACTCCCCCTTTTTGCTCATCTGCCCTTGTACTTGAACTCTGGCTGTTCTGTTTTCAAGGTAGTGGCTGATCCATCTGTACATTTTCCAAGATACTTCACTTCTTCGTAGCTTGACTTTAAGTCCCTCTTTCCACACCTTGTCAAATGCCTTCTCTAGATCCACCCAAACCGCTACTGTATGCTTTTTCTCTTGGTAAGAATCCTCTATTTCCTGTGCTATGAGAGTGATCTGGTCCTCAGTAGATCTGTGTTGTCTAAATCCTGCTTGCTGTGGAATTAATATGTGTTTTTCTTCCAGGTGCCACATCAGTCTGGTGTTTATCATACACTCCATCAGTTTACCTACACAGCTCAGTAGACTGATAGGCCTGTATCCATTTGGATCTGATCTATCTTTTTCTTTCTTTGGTATGGGTATAAGTACAGCATCTTTCTTGTTATGGAATATGACTGTGAAGTATCAAACCTACGATGAGCAGATGCAGAGAAGCTTTGAATTGCTCAAAGAGAAATGGAGCAAAGAACAATGATATCTGCTATATGGAACCAAATTCACAACACTGAAATCATGTGCCAAACATCCTTCAATTACAACATAGATACTGTGTTATAAAAATGCAGATAGGCTTGGTATGTGAAGTGTTAGTATACAACATATTTTGACTTAATGCTTTGTTCTTTTCCCAGCTGTTAAGTAGCTGATCATTCTACTAAATAAGGATTGATTGATCCACTTTTTACTCCAAATGAAGCATAAGGTCACAATTACAGATGCCCCTTTTACAAGTAGCCTTCGTCCTTGCATTTGTAGTGGCAGTTTAAAAAAAACAATGTTTTTACATGATGAAGTTGCTAGCCCCATGCACAACCCTTTTACTATTTTACTATTGGCTGAGGTCTGATTGTTGTTGATCTCTACTGATATTTTGCTTTCAGTGATGTGTCCATGTCAGGAGGACAAACAACCAGTAGAACATATTCTTCAAGTATATCAATTCCACAAGAGAGGCAGAGTGGCATAATTGCCTTTTCCAACCGAAATGAGAGATAAACTGTACAGCAACAAAAAAAGGCTGAGGCATACCACCAAATTTATGATGGATATAGATGTGACTATTTGACAGCAATAAAAAACTGAATTAAACATATTATGCCAGCATTATCCTTCCTGAGTGATTAAACATTAAAATGATTTACTTTTCAAATTTGTTATTTCTAAATGATTTTTGGCAGTTCTTCATTACTACTATTAAAACCAAAATTATCTGTAATTTCTATGAACTTACCAGATTTTCTTGCAGGTGCTCTACTCTCCCTATCTTCATTTGCCTCCTCAATATCAAGTTCGTCCATAGCAAAAACTAAAGAACAATAAGAAACCTATTTTATCTACTTATTAGCTCTTTCTCTCTCTCTCTTATGCATACACAAAAATACTTCAAAACAAGGAAGGAATACAAAGAAAAAAAGTACAGTAAATATTAAATGTATTTTTGTAAATTTGACTACCAAAACAAGTTTTAGCATAAAAGCATAATAATTTTCTTGAGATATTGTGTCATTGTGTTTCTTTACCTCACACGTGCATCTATTTATTATCCTACAAACGGTAGATCAATTTGTATTTTCAATGGGTAGATCCTCTGTTATCAAGGTTATCCATAACATACTGCAGCCACGAGCAAAAGAAATTGTTATGGAAGAACAAGTGGGTTTAAGAGCTGGTCGAAGCACAATAGAACAATTTTTTAACTTGCACTTGATCAGTGAAAAATACACTCAGCACAAACAGAAACCGTACCAGGTCTTCATTGACTTTAAAAAGGCTTTTAATAGAGTGGGACATGAGGCCCTATGGGAAACTCTAAGCAAGTACAAGATAGGATGGTGGCTCACCAATGTCATCAAGAAACTATACTCAGATGCCAGCAGTGCAGTTTATCTCAATGGGTCCACAGGTGAATGGTTCCGCACGACAGTCGGTGTGCATCATGGGTGTCTCCTTTCTCCGACACTTTTCAATGTTTTTCTAGAACGCAATATGTCAGAAGCATTGGATAAACATGTAGGGATGGTCAGTATAGGTGGACGCATACTCACCAACCTCCGGTGGTTGGCTGGAACAGAACCTGAATTTGCAAGGCTAGTCGCAAACCTGGACAATGCCGCCCAGAAATTTGGGATAGAAATCGGTGCAGAGAAGAGTAAGATCATGGTCAATGCCCCAGAGCGTATTTTAAGCCCGATTATGGTCAAAGGTGAACCTCTGGAAAGTGTATGCGGTTCAAATATCTGGGAGCAGAAATGAATGTGGAGGAGTCTAGAGTGGAGATCCAGTCAAGAACAGCGATGGTCATGGTCGCCCTAACCAGACTGTGAATAATCTGGAAAGACAAGAACATTAGCCTTAAATCGAAGCTGACTTTAATGTATACAATGGTCACCTCGGTATACCTCTACGTGTGTGAGACTTGGACTATGATTTCTGCACTAGAAGATAAAATTTGCACAATGGAAATGAGATGCTTTCGAAGAATGTTTGGTATTTCATATCTGGATCGCGTTACAAACGTGAGTGTTAGGAAGGAGTTAAGCCAGAATAAAAACTTATTGACTATAGTAAAAACATGAAAATTGACATGGTATGCACATATATCACGATCGGTGGGGCTGACCAAAACTGTCCTGCAAGGCACTGTGCCTGGGAAGCGTGGGAGACGGAAACCAAAAAAGAGATGGGAGGACAGTATAAAAGAGTGGACGGGAAGGTCTATAGCTGAAACTAATACCCTGGCAAAAAATTGAGACGCATGGCGTGAATTGGTTCGACAAACTGCAATAACGGTGCCTCAACAACCTTCTAGGTTACGGGACTGATGATGATGATGAAATCCTAAATGCAACCAGACCACAGTGTTCGGGTAACAAATCTACAGGAGCACATCAGGAAGAAGAGCGATAGGTAGACCCAGGAAAAGGTGGATAGACAGTGCAAATGAGAATTACCATAAAATTGTGAAAAATGTTACTTGAGCCATGAGAGAGGCGAAAGACAAATACATACCCAGTATGTACATACACTGGGCTATACCCCCGGTAGAAAGTGAGACGATAGAAAAGACGAAGAATGGTATATATATAGGTATGTGACGTTAGGGTCAGGTGTAACATACCAGTCAAATCCCCCACTAACGTCAGGGTCAGGTGTAACATAATATTAAAAAATAATGTTCGCTTAGGCGTCTGAGGCCCGTTGCGTTGTCGGCCACATCCATGGCCTACTGCTGTGGTGTGGTTCCAGGTCTCATCCAAGTCGGAGGAGGAGAATGATATCTGCTGAGCCATACTGTACGGCCTCTTATGCGCCCCCAACCAGTCAGGGGAAGACTTTTGGTGCCGAGGTACGACTTGTATAGTATCTTATGGACCAGTTGAAAACATCATGTCCATCTACGCAGGTTTCTAGCTGGTTAAAGTATTATATGTCAGATTACAAATGTATTTTAAACAATTTACCTTCTTATTACGCAGATTGGAGCTACCCACTGTTATTAGAATGATGAAGTAAGTTGTCTTTATGAGGTAGATCTGTTTATTTAGATGTAATAAATATGTTTGAAGTTGAAACTAACAGTTGTGCTGATATTATAAACACAGTATCGATACTTTGTTGTGATTTCAATGGATTTATAGAGGAGCGATGCCCTCTGCTAGGTAAGTTCAATGTTTGTGCTTTATTTTTATAAATTTTCACCTTCATCTTCAAAATCATATTTATTGACCAACAAACATAAAGGTTACAGGCTCTCAAAGCCAACAATCATAGTGAAATATGAAGTTCTGAAAAATGATATACTAAATTTAAAAACATTTATAACAAACCATCTGGACTAGAATCTCTCAGCCTTCTGCTATGTTTGCCTTTCCCACTCTGGCTAGTTACCTCCCTGCCATACTCATTTGCACTTCTTGAATGGCTCAGAATGACTGCAGAAAGGTGCAACAATAAAGCGAAATTAAGGTTATTTTTTATGTAAATGTTTCAAAAATTTTAATTGTTGTAAACAAAGCAAAATCTTTGTGCAGATTAATCTGTCCCAAAAATTAGTTGTTTAACTGTTTTTAGTTAGCTGCCATCTGAAAGGAAAGATCAATACCATTTCAAATAAACTAATATATATGCCATTTAACCCAATGTTTTCCGCAGACATTTCCTGCTAGTCCGTGAAAATATGATGGCGGCTTAAGTCATAAACTGTGGAGATTGGCGTATGTGATCTAAGCTCTGACTAGCTAATGTTTAAACTGAAATTACTTCTGCTTCCCAATCCCTACTTGTCGAATACTAGAGCTCATCTATATTTGGCATATTTGTTTATCAATTAGGTCTATGAAAATTCATAGACAAGTTTTAGAGGTTAATTTATCTGCTAATACTGTGTTGTGATATTTTGAAAGGTAAGTTTCTCAAATGAAAAATATTTCCCAATTTTACCAACCCGCAAATGTAAAAAAGTTGGAAAATTCTAATTTAAGCTTCTTCTCCTTCTGTCTTCGTTCTTAATTTCCAGCTACCAAGCCCTAAACAGGGCTTTGCAAGCAGCAGGATGTAGTCTGGAGAACGGAATGCGTTGTGTCACTAGCTTACAGCTTGACTGTGATATTTGCACTTTTCGGTTTGACACATCCATCTTCTAAAGGTTAAAGATTACTGACCCAAATATGAATATAGAAGGCACGTACAATGACTGTTAGATAATGATATCACTCGTATTAATTCTGCACTGTTGGAAATAGCAAAACAAAATTGTATACAAGACCATTATGTCAAGCAATCAATCAATAACATGCATACACAATACATTATACATATAAACAACTTTTCATCAGTTTTCAGCACCATGACTTAATATGAATATATAATGTATATACCATGTCCTCCTTGCATTGATCTCATATTTATAGGTGCAGTGGTATGGTTGCCTTCGGAGTTGCGGAAAAGAACGCTGAAAGTTGGAAACAATCAATTAATACAGGGGAAGAATAGTGCTTGCTCAGCAGACCATATCATCATCTATGTAGCTACTGTGCCTAGAAGAACTTACTATAGACAAGGATATGTAAACAAATAGAACCCAATTGAATAGGGATAAACCTATTAATCCTTTAAATCCATGACACAGATGAACCGGTGTGTGTGTAAATACCCCATTCCCTGAGCTAGCCATGATTTGGTGTGACAGGTGGATCATTATTCTAAGGCATATTTTGAGCTGTGCTACTTGGACTTTGACCATGATGTTGTGACGTCTACACATTTCCGGAGATAACAAATATGGTGGCATTTACGAACTAAGAAATTTTGCTGATGAATTTTGTGATTTTTGTGACGGAAAATAGTTTTGAAAATTCAGGAAATGGCAGTTAAAATGGACTAATGACAGAACAAGCTGTTGAAAGTATTCTCAGGGTTTTGTAGGCCGATAAATTTGATTTAGATTGTGATTATTCTGAACAGAACAAATGATTATTTGAATAACAACACATGTGAATTGAATATGATCAAACTAGAACTGCCCCTGTTCCTCGGAGGATCAGACTACAGTCCTGGGGATGTTTCATGTAATGTATCAAGTAAATTTGATACAGGATGGTCTTCAATAAATATATTCCATAATTTACTGACATAACAAGTAGAAACATTAGAGATTATCAGGTAAGTCAATTTGAGAATAATGACATTAGTGCATATAATTTTGTCATGGTAAATAGTTTTCCTCAGATGTCTACCGTGCGTATTTTCTAAAGAGCACTGGGAAATGGAATTTATGGACAAGGTGGCCAGGGCACAAAGGGTTAATATGAATGGGTGCGCAAAGTCATGAGCTGGAGTCTGTTCTACCCTAGCAAGGTTAGACTTAACTACAAGTCCCCTCTTGTAACATGCTCTCAGTGTGGCGACAGTCCTATTCTCATCTACCATACACAGATCCCTGGTGGGAACCACGGGGGCGACCATGAGAACAGATTGTGATTTTGAAAAAGAAATATGTATTACAAAAGTTTCATAGTAGATACTGCCATATGAGATGACATGTTAGGGCTGATTGTTAGGACTTGAGCAGTATGAAGTGGGGACTCGAGTTGTAATATCTGGGGGACTTGAGTCAAATGAGGTGGGGGACGAGTCGTATGAGGTGGAGGACTTTAGTCATATGAGGTGGGGGGCTTGAGTCATATGAGGTGGGAACGAGCCGTATGAGGTGGTAGACTTGAGCTGTATGAGGTGGGAGACTTGAGCCGTATGAGGTGTGGGACTTGAGTGGTATGAGGAGGGGACGAGTCATATGCGGTAGGGGTTTGAGCCTTGAGCCTTATAGGGTGAGGGCTTGAGCCTTATGGGGTGAGGGTTTGAGGTAGGGGCTTGAGACAAGCATTATGGGGTGAGGGTGTAAGCCTTGAGTCTTATGGGGTGAGGGCTTGAGGTAGGGGCTTGAGATGAGCATTATGGGGTGAGAGTTAACCTTTTAGCCTTATGGGGTGAGGACTTGAGCCTTGAGCATTATTGTGTGAGGGCTCGAGCCTTAAGCCTTATGGGGTGAGGGCTTGAGGCAGGGGTTTGAGCCTTGAGTCTTATTTGTTAAATTTATTCAACTAGAAATTACCTAATTAGTCTGGCTTTCTCATTCTGAGCTGTCTCTATTAGCCTTGCAAATTTTGCTCTTTCATTTTCTTCAAACTCTCTGTTAGAAAAATAAAGAAAAGAATTACAACCTCAGTCTCTGTTGTGAGCAGGTGGTTTTTAAAAAAATGTTAAAAAGCACTTTCACATAATTTCATAACAGGTTAAACAACATATTTATCTATATATTGGAATCAAGGACCAAACAAACAAAAACAGAGTAAAAGAAAACAGATAACTACCACATATAAATAATGTATTGTGAATGGCTAACAATGTAATGATCTAATAATAGAAAAATTCTGCAATGAGTGAAAATGTAAGCTTTATCTTCAAACTGTCACCAGCAGAGGATGCAAAGTGTAAAACATTTCAATGCAAGTATAATGGTACTAAAACTGAACAATGGAAAGAAAAAAAACTAGGGGTAGACAGTAAAAAGAGAATGAGAGAGAAATAAAAAAAAAAGAAAAGAGAAAAAGGTGTGTTAGAAAATACATCCATAGAATATAAGGTGGGGCGCCCCTAAGTGGTTTCGAGGTAAGGTATCCGCCTCAGTTATTGGAGGTTGCAGGTACAAATCATGGTGGAGACCGGAATTTTTTCAGGTGGATTTTCTGGTAAAAATTCCCCGGTCTATTGGTATTGAGATCGGACTCTCATGTTCAGTGTCAAGTACATTAAAAATCCCTTGGCAGTTATAAATTGAAAAGAGTAGGCTTTACGGACAAAATCTAATAAAAAAATCTACCCAAAATATTTGTACCTTCCCCCAGGCTTAATAAGCCACAGGAAGTTTAAAATACCTAATATGGATAGCCGATAGTCTTCGGCTACCTGGCAACAGACATTAACATGCCTGTTTGAATACCAGGATTCCAAGCAGTAGAATATAAGGGACACCATGAGATAAATTAAAATGTTACAATGCTGCAGACAGAAAAAAAACTAAAAACAATTTACAGCATCCTACAGTTTTTCAGATTCAAATTTTATGATCAAGAATAGATGAATAGTGTTATAGCAGCAGTTCAAGATCAGCACACATTTCCTAACGCACTACAAATATTATGCACCCACTTCTACTGATAAAAAATTAATTTAAAAAACTATTTCAAATGTGAACAAGCACCTTATTCTATTCTCCATAGCCTCTTCCTCTTGCTTCAGATATGTGGACAATACAGTCTGTAGATCTCCTAACTGTTTCTGTAGTGTTTCATAGCTCTGTGCCTGAATACCGCCTTCATGAAAGTAAAAATACAACCCCAGAAATGAGAACGGAAGTTTAAAAAATTTCATTTTTTGTAACAATAATGCTAATTGAATATTTAAATATGAAAATAAATAATAAACCTAGGAGGTCATACAAACACTTCACCAGAGTGATCGGTAACAGACTACTGGTTACTGGATGAGAACCAACCATGAGAGCAGGCAGGTTTCAGAAAAGGCTTCTCAACCACTGACCACCTCCACACAATCAACCAATTAATGGAGAGGGCGCATGAAGTACAGATGTCTTTATGTCTTATGTTTGTGGATTATGAGAAGGCTTTCGATAGCAATTAAATAACTGCAGTGTTGAATGCCCTGAGTAATCAGGAAATTGCAGAAAAATACGCTCAACTGATAGAGGCAATAAACAGTGGATGCACAATGGATATCACCCTCTCCTATCAATTGATTACCATACCAATACAACGTGGTGTCCGCCAGAGTGATACAATTTTTTCAAAGCTCTTCACAGGGGTCCTTGAGGAGGTTTTTAAAAATCTGGAGTGGGGCGATAGAGGTCTAAACATAGACAGAGACATGTTTACTCATCTCAGTTTAGTCATTCTCAGCCACAGCGTCAAATAAGTGGAGATAACCTGAATGAGCTCAGAAAAGCAAGCGTTGCAGTTGGCCTACAAATCAATAGAAAGAAAACGCAGTTTATGCTCAACAACTTTTGTCTAAAAGGAGATTTTAGCCTTGAGGATTGTCCAATCGAAAATGTAAATTCATATATCTACTTGGGCCAAGAGATCACAAACTGCCATTCAATAAATCAGGAGATCTCATAAAAGACAGCAGTGAGCTGGCTCAGCTTAAACTGTATTAAACTCACACTGCAACAGATGTGAAATGACAGCATTAAAGCTAACATCTTCAACAGTATGGTTACTCCAGCCAAGGTATATGGCTGTGAGGTGTAGAACCTACATAAAGCTGATGCTGATAGACTATGCGTTGCCTAACAAGCGACGGAGCGAAGAAGATTGAAGATCTTCCTTCGAGAAAAAAAAACAGCAACAAAGAGATCAGACGTCGAACTTCCTTCATTGACATCATAGATATCACGCTGTTATGAAAATGCAGATGGTCGGTCATGTGGTGGAAATGCTGGATAACAGATGGACATGAAAAGTGGCACTACAGCTTCAGATACCCTCCCAAGTGACCGATGTTGAGGTGGAGTGATGGCCTGAAGAATGTCCTGGGTTGAACAAGGCAAAAGAGGGAAATGAGTTTACTCAACATTTGACTATCTGGCATCAGATACACATACCCGAATGAATACCAGGAATTAGAGATGTCATACATTAAAGCTCAGATACTATTATTCATTACCCTTTCTTTTTAACTTCAAAAGAAGCATAAGGGCACCAATGCAGTTGGTAAGCCCTTGCAGGAAGTCTGAAGAAAATAGTGAGCTATTCCAGTGGTGGTTTCTTAGGTACTTGGTTTCACATAAGGTTGTCAATCCAGTACTCTCCATAGTTACCCTTGACAACATGCATTGTCAGGTGCAGTGTGTCTATTATTTCATCCCTATTTAAGGACCAGGGAATCCACACAAGGAAATAAAACATAATACTTTTATATAAATGCCTAAAAAGTACTAAAAACACAAATATCTGACACCTATTTTATTACTAACCTAAGATAGCGTGCATTAACACAAGTACAATAGATGGTTGCTTCTGGTTGACAAAAAACATAGGCAATCAACATCCACTACCATCCAAAATTAAATAAACAACATCAAATAACATTTTATGCCCTTTCTTGTGAAAGAAAGACTTTATCTACAATACAATTAATCTGTAAAAACATATAGATAAAGTATTTTTTCATAAATAGGGCAGAAAATGTTATCTGTATATTTCAGTGTTGTAATGTATGCACACAGATATACAAACTCACATTATACAATATCTTGAAATGTGACATTTTGGGCACATATGTCTACAGAAATGCTACCAGTTAGTTCTACTGCAACAATATAGTAATTACTGCCATAAATAGCTATGTTGTGATTATGCATTCAGTAGTGCAACAGATGGCGTATGTACAAAAGCATATTAACGAATGCAACAATGTTGTGTTTTTATGCATAACAAAGAGTTCTAGGGCAGTGATGTATTAATCAATGCTATACAAGGTCAAAGTAGTCTCAAAGCAGACACTGCTGTCTGGGTTAAAGTGTAAGAGACTTCATTGTACTAAACCACAGCATTTTATGGGGTGGGGTTGGACAGTTACCTTCTCACTGTTTTTCCTTCCCTAACTCCCTAACAGTAAGTCATGCCTTCATATACAGCTGGGTTAACTGGACTATGTTTTTGTTGGAAACCACTCATACTGACTTAATTTAACTCTTTATGATATTTCTTTGGTGGTGGCTTAAAGTAGTTCTTCTTACATCCTATAGTATCCTTGAAAAGTGAGCTGGGCCTCCTGTTGTAAAATGTGAGACTTCTCAGTAAGCTGACCACTATGGGGACCAGACTGTTGTGACATAGTCTGTTTCCAGGAGCATGACATGTACAAAAAGTGGAGAACTTGATCAGTATGGGTTCATTAGACCCTGATGTCAATCTTCGCTCCCAACCGGAGCATGTCAATAACGAGGATCTATGTCATGAAAAGTATGGGCTCTACTACTCTGACCCTAAATAATGCTTTAAATATTTTGCAAGCAAAGATATATTCCTACAAGTGGATCTCATCGTCCATTATTAGGGTAAAGAATAATACAACAGCACCATGCTTTGCACGGCTATGAAAAGGTGTTTAACAGTGTGGATCGACACACTCTTTGGAAACTGTTGAGACACTACGGAATACCCACGAAACATGAAACTCACATACAGGTTATGTACGAAAGATATAGTTAGCAGAGTAGTAATAGCTGCCCATCGCAAGCAAAGATAGTGAAAGCATCAGACATGTGTATTCCAATATGACTACAGTCCGGCCCAAGCACGACAGACTCTACCACACATAAACAGCATCAGTAATTGGGCCGTCTTGCATTCTGTCCTTTTGTGCAGCTCATTTGCGCCGCAGGGATGCTCTCCTTTCACCAATGTGAGCACACTGTGTGGTGATGGCAGTGTGCCAGACTGAGCAGTTTGTAGCAAGCAGCTCCCAGATAGCAGAATTCACTCTCTAAATATGTGGCCATTCATCTCTGAAAGATAGTCCCAATCATCAGCAGATTTTGCAACAAATATGAGTTTCTCCATTATTCAACAGTCTATTATCAGATGTTGTTCTTTACTACTTAGCACAATTCTCTTTAAAGTTCATTCTACAGATTGCCATTCTTTTTGATTAGTATGGTGTGCATTTATCCATGTTTCATTTATATACACAATATTAACATTTTTTGTAAGCCAGCACGCCTACAGTTTTCCACAATGTAGTTTCCAAAATATTAATGGCCACACACCGACAAAGGTTTGCAGGAAGATGTTATTCAGTAAGACATTCCTTTTTTTTTATTAACCCCAAATAAGTTAGAATGCATCCTAATTACTTTATGTGACTGAAATAAGAGTGACTTAACATCGATCTTACAATAATTAAAAAATATAAATTGCATCAATTTATATCCCATAATCGCTGAGATATATTATTTTCAAGATGAGCCCATATTTCTGAATGCACTATACCAAAACTAGTAACGCAAGAGCACATAAATGCTTTGGTACAGGCTTCCTGTGATGACTTCCGGATCATACTAGAACAGATATAAATGAATGAAGGATACTTTCATCACTGCATGTCATAGTTCCTTGCAATGCAGAGTTGTCAACCTGTACAAGTTACACATCATTTGTGTAACAGTAGTTTTTTATTTCCGTCATTGTGCAGCTTTACATTTTGTACAGGTTTTTTTAATGAAAAGTTTTTTGCTATTACAAACTATTCTGTCCTGTTACCAGGGCCTGAATATGGAAAAAATATTATTAGTCCTGTAACTTGCCAGGCAACTAAGGAGGGTTAGGCATGTGGCTGGCTACCCCATCCTGTAGAAACTTTTATCCAAATCCGACCTTAATATATCCACCTCAGCTTTAGATGAGACACCTCTGCATAGCTTTATGTTAAATCTCTTGACGATGAAAAGCAGCTAGGTATTTCTTCCATTAAGCCTTCTTCTTCCTTCTTCTGTGTTAGTTCTAAATCTCCCGCTACCAAGCCCTGAACAGGGCTTTGCAAGTAGCCCGGAGAACGGAATGTGTTGTGTTGTTAGTTTACAGCTTGACTGCGATATTTGCAACCTTCGGTCCGATTCATCCATCTCCAGCAGACCATTAAGCCAATACTTCAAGAGACACAATTGCAAGCACACACTCTTAATTCCATGGTCATTACAGCAATGATTTATGGATGCGAAGTGTGGAACATGTAAAACAGATACTGAGAACATCTAAGTCAATAAGTGTGCAATGGAATGACGCATACTCAAAATTTCAAAAACGGATAAGATTCGAAACGAACGAATTTAACATCAAACTTTGTTTCTCATTGTTGTGGATATCCCGCATGAATTGTTGGGTTGGACATGTAGTATGCATGCCTGACAACAGGTGGACACGTAGAACAAAGTTTTGGTGGCCATATGTATGTACATATCCACGGGGCCGCCCACCTATGTGATGGTGAGTTGGACTGACCAAAGACCTAGATCCGCATTGGTACAGCAATGAATGTTACTTCATGATAATACTTATATATTTCCTTACCACTGTTTCATAGAATTCCTTTTCAACTTTGGTAAAAAAATTCTCAAATGTGTAAGTTCATTTACATGTGATCATAATGTTAATATATGGTTTTTCCCCAATGTACAGGCTTTGGTTGGTCTGGTGTGCAGGTTATAGTTGACATGTATGCCAAAGATACATCATCAATGGTGAGATATTCTTGCAAAATGCTTATAGTTCAGTGATGAATCATACATCAAGATAAATAATCATACCACTATCTTTCTGTTTTCCATCGTTGCCGCAGAGTAGCAGGTTAAACACTGGCGAAAAATCTGGACTATTCTTTATCACCTGGATAGCATCTTCACCTTTCTGTGTAAAGGATATCACAACAATTTAGCTAAAAGAAAAAAAAACGTTTTTTCTAAAGTCTGTGTAGATATGTTAAAGGTGATTGATAATTCATTGAAAAATGTAACACAAGTACAGTTACAGAAATTGTTGATATTCTGACTAATAAGCTTTTATCAAGAATGGAAAAAAATGGTTACTGCACAATAGAAAACAGCTAACTAAACTAAATCAATAATGTAAGGTGAAAAGGCTAAACATATAAACTCAATGAAAATCATGAATGTTCTGTAAATTTCACATAATAAATGTTTTACAATGTGGGTTGGCACAAAAAACAGACTTGAGATGGTCACTATTTGAATTGCCAGATGACTTCTACTAGGTAAGCTTCAGGTTTTTATCCTGCCTATAAGCAGCTTGGTGCATTCGTAAGAAACTAAGGGTGCATTCATGAGCAACAAAGGGTGCATTCGTGAATCAGATTGAAGAGGTGAAAGGTGGCAAAATAAAGTATACATACCATGTCTTTCCTTATAGTAACATTTGATGTTAACAATGGTTTTATGCATTAATCATTTCTTCTTCTTCGTATGCTGTCAGACGTCAACTTGAATTTGTTCGAAGAAAGCAGCTGTCATGCTGAGGCTGTCAACACTGCCATAGAGCTTGTCTAGTGTTGGCACTGGCGATGGCCACATGTGCTTTCTCTGGTCCTCGTATGTCGGGCAATTTTGCAGCAGATGTTCAGCGGCCATTTTCCCTCTACCACAGGTGCATTCGTCAGTGCGACCTATCTTCAGTTTATTGAATAGATGGTACCTCAGTCTGTTGTGGCCTGTGCGGAGTCTGAAGACCACGACCTGCTCTTTTCTGTTATACTGGTAGTGGGCATCAATTTTTGTGTAGCCAGTATGTTCTGTTTCCCATTTGGCCATGTATCTGGCCCTAATAAACCTTTTGGACTCTTCGTAGGTCACACTAGAATCTGGTTATGGTAGTCTTGCACCATCTTTTGCCAGTCTGTCTGCCTCCTCATTGCCTTGGATGTTACAGTGGGATGGAACCCACTGTACCACTACTCTTTTTGGTGCAGACTGCTGGCATAGTTGACAGAGTACTGCTCTTAAATCATTAATAATTTGAATGGACATGATAACATCTGAAGCAAACTCAGAAACCACCACACTGAATAAACTCTTTTTTTTGCACATAATCAGACAAATCATAATTATTAAAAAAACAACTGAATATTCTTTATGGAATGTATTGGAAGCGTATGAAAATATGAAAATACAGAAAACGGTGAAGCAATGAAAATCAGGAGAATGGATAGACCACTGCATACCCAAATAATAATACAGACCTTCATAAAGTGATACAATTAAGATATCCAGGATGAAAGTTGACAGATGATGGCAGAATAAACAAACAGATTAAAATTAGCCCTAAAATGACAATACAGTGTTGCCCCAGATATCACTATTAGTAAAAAAAACCTCATTTTCCAATGGAAACATAAACAATAATTATCAACAGTATAGTATATCCATACCAACTCACTGCTATCAGTGCCAGACACGACGTCTTGGGGCTGAAGATGAACCACAGTGAATGAGCTACTCATAGTTGGTTGCTTGCATTAGAGTCAACGAACCAGAGCTGATCAGGACCATATTCTGCGACCAATCGGGGCCTTAGAAACAGGTTAGGTTAGTGTAGCCTAGCTATAATAATAGAGCAAAGCAAACCCAGTATACAAAAAAATTGGCAACTGAAATTGGATGTGCGAGGTCGAAAGATGCAAATATCGCAGCCTTGCTGTAAACTACAACACAATGTTATTTTAAGGATGAAAGGCAAAGAAGAAGACATGAAGTCTGACCAACACAATAGAAAACTAAAGATCACAAAATGTGAAATTAGATGCTAGAGCGAGATCAAGATGCTGAGCAGTGGATGAGCTGCAGCAGTCAGCGACCTATAGCTGACTACTAGCGTCAGGACCAGCAAACAAGAGCTGCCAAGACCTTTCTACACCTTCATACGGTGATCCTGGATAACAGGCTGCAACAAAGCAGACTGACTAAGGAGAAGGAATCAAAGAGGAAAGGCTAACCCGGTACTAAAAAATACCTGCTGAAGACAGATATGTCGGACCGAAAGGTGCAAATATCAGTCAAGCTGAAAACTGCGACACAGCACTTTCCGTTCTCTGGACAACATCCTGCTACTTGCAAGCCCATTTTCAGGGCTTGGTAGTGGGAGATTGAGAACAAACAAAGAATAAGAAGACGCTAGAGCAAAAGCAGTCAAAGTCACCAGACATTGTGAGAAACTAAGAAATCCAACCAAAAGTTTGGCAAAATGCCATGTACAGGGTTTTAGCAGAAAAGGAATTTAAACAAACAAATATTTGTGATTACAATCGTTACTCGCCTACTTTTCAAAGAAACAATAGAAGCCTCATATGAAAATAGCAGTGGCCACACAAATGGCACATGAAAGATGAGTGCATATCCCCCCACCATCTGTGGACATACAGTGCATCCCGCAGCACATCTGTGGACCATCTGAATCCATCAACACAATTTACACAATCATACCTACACTTGGAAATGACAAACGGCATGGTGGCCAACATCTCTTTGATGACTTTGACCAACTTCAGCAGCTCTGATTACTTAGACGCTAATGACACCCACTCACTGTGGATCCAACTATGTCCTTCTGATACAAGCAGGTACAGGAAATTTATGAACCATGGAAATGTCTACACTGACAACGGGAGAGTGGACAGAGAGATAGAAAATAGAATTCAAAGGGCAAACAAGGTGCACTACTGGCTAGCACCGATACTGAAACATCAAAATGTCCCTATGGCCACTAAACAGACGCTAATAAACATGTTAACTATCCCTACCTTATGTTTTCAGTATTAAACTTGGGCACTATTAGATAGTCATAAGTATAAAGTCAAGACCTGTGAGATGCGCTGGGTATGAAGTACAGCAGGAAAGACAATTCACAACAAAGTTCACAATATGCTGAGGAATGTGGTGGGCATTACATTAGTTAACTACCATTTTTACACACAGAAGATAAAGTGGTTTGGTCATCTGACAAGGATGCAGTATAATCAACCTGCAGCAAAATTATACTACATTGAAGTTTTCAGAGACATGAGCAAAAGATCAACCTGTGGTGCCGATGGATAGATGAAATCAAAGAAACACTCCAAAAGTTCAACACCTCGACAGCACAAGCCTACCACCTAGCATAAACCAGAAGCCTACACATACTTCCTCTCTGCGATGCTGCAAGCCAAGAGAAGTAGGGCAAAAGAAGAAAAAGATACGAATCAGTTTTATCTGAAAATCCATTTATTCTTATCATGGGACACCTTGATCTAAACATTGTACATACATTTGTCCAAGATACTTTGTTAACTATTATTTTGGGCTCCAGTTACACACAGCAACTCTTACCTTGATTTCTGAGTTGACAACCACAAGTCTGGCTTCAAGGTTTACAGCATGTGTTCGCATACGACAAGGGACACACATGTACACAGTCCAATCTCTTTCTCTAACACGATGAACAAGACACTTGTGACTCTAGAATAATTTATAAAAAAAACTTTAAAGCCAACCATTAGGCACCTAAAACAATTAGCAAAAATCTCAATCAGTAGGCTGATAAAAAAGTATTTATTTACAAGAAATACCGTAAAATGCACTATATGTTAAATGAATGTGTGTGTGTGAGAGAGAGAGAGAGAGAGAGAGAGAGAGAGAGAGACTTCCTAATTGCTTGCTTATGTTTTCATAATTTGGATTCAATATGGGAATGGGATGTACAGATGCTTTATTCACTTTAAGACAATTAAGCAAAACAGCGAAAGAATACAACAAACAAATAAACATAACATTCATTGATTAAAAGAAACATTTTTAAAGAGTTAATAGAAATAAGCTCTGGAAAATATTATGAATAAAGGTGTAATTACATAAGAGTATAACTGATTGAATCAACCATTTGAAATAATTACTGGAGTACATTGTACTTTTGCCCCTGCTGTTTAACATGGACCAAATAACCACAGAAGTAGAATTCAACACCGGAAATGAAGAAACTAACTCAATGAAGTAAAATTCAACACAAGAAATAAAGAACCTAGGTATACTTATGGACATGTATATAATACCAAACTGCAACACATCCAAGTGTTAGTACTTGGAAAGCATTTTTATGGAAGATGGAAGGCTTGATAAAGAAATTGAAACTAGATGTCAGAAAGCCTCAGCCATGATTAATCAACTGTCCCCACTACATTTAAACACTTAAGGATCAGTTTGATCAAAGATGACAACTGATAGTCAGAATATTTATACAAAATCTGGGAATGGCATGGCTAGTGGTTTTAGTGACACGGTTCACAATTCGAAGGTGCTGGGCTCAATCCCCAAATAACAGCACCGGCCAAGCAAAAAATGCAGGAGGAAGCAGACCCTTATATAAATTGCATGCCGAAGTTGAATGCAATGGGCCAACACTCGCAAAATTAAAACATAGTGCAACGCACACCGCCTTAGGAAATAGAGAAACAAGTTAAATGTCTGGGAGTAATAAACAAAAATGGTGAGATATTTTTGCAAATTTCTGTGCAGGAAATCAACTGGTAACTCAAGGAAGCATGTTTCCCAACATGAATATTCATAAGGTAACATGGATATCTACCAGTGTCAGACTTAGTCCTTATCCAGGTTGCTGGAGAGGAAAATTACAACATGTGAAATTAATTGTCCAAGAAAAGCCATAAATGTTACCAAGTGAGTTAGAATGAGAAATTAGGGCATTATAAATATTATGAGAACTACTCCTTGTACTGAATACATAGCAAGACAGCAAAGAAGATGGTTTGGTTACCTCATAAGAATGCAACATGACAAACTACCATTGCATCCATATAACACAAGATCTGATTACAGGACACAAGGATGATTACAGGGCAGATGAGTATATGGCAAAGGCAAAGACCGCCGTCCATCGTAGACGATGATGGCATAATTTATTTTGTTAGCGCTATTTTTAGTAAGGATTAACTGTGCTACTTTTTATCCTCATTCTTTCGTCTCGTGCCGCCCGACCCCGGTGGCAAGTCAAGGACAAGACAACATACGAGATGAGTATGTGACACAAAAGTAATACAATAGGACTTACAACAACTGACACAATATACTCTGCCCAAGAAAGGCGACTTCAGCTCCCCACCACGTATTACGTCACAAGTGAATGGAAAAAGTACAAGTAAAGTATGTTTTAAAGAAAAATAACCTACTCTTCTGTATATTCGCATGCACCAATTATCAAGTCAACAAACAACACAACATAACTTTACAATACTTACAAACTGGAATCCCTGATCAATTAGCTCAACAGATTCACATGAAGAACCCAAAGGGCAAGTTGCTAAGACACCTACAAGAGAAATTTAATTGATAACAAAAATAAACGCATTTTGCTGTCAAATTATGATTACAAATTTTTCTATTTCTTCATCGTTCGTTCCCAAATTTCCACTACTAAGCCCTGAAAAGGGCTATGCAAGTAGCAGGATGTCGTCCAGAGAATGGATTGAGTTGTGCTGTAGTTACAGCTTGGCTGAGATATTTGCACCTTTCGGTCCGACACATACGATTTCAGGAGGCAATTTTGGGTATAAGGTTAGCCTTCCCTATTTGATCCCTTCTCCTTAGCCCGTCTGCAATATTCCAGCCTGTTATCCAGGATCACCACGTGGAGGTGTAGAAGGGTCTTGGCAGCTCTGGGTCGCTGACCGCTGCAGCTCATGCACTGCCGATTAACAATTAAAAAGACTAACAAATTTAAAATAGGAACATCAGCAGTATAAATAGAACAGTGATATTAAAATAATTACAAGTTGAATTTATACATCATTTACTTGCCCTAATAAGAATTCAGGGTATAAATAACAAAAAACAACAATAACAATTTAGAAAATTTGAATTTAAAAAAGAAAGTTGGACTATGAAATAAATGAAACACAAGCAGGGTTCAGGCCGGGAAGAGGCACGAGAGATCATATATTCAACATGAGAAACGTCATCAAGAAAAGCAGAGAATTGAATACAGACCTGTCTGCCTGTTTTAAAGACTACATCAAGGTCTAGACTGTGTAAAACATCAGCAAATGTGGAACATTATGAAAGATATGGGTTTCGCAACACATCTGGTTCAACTAATAGAAACCCTGTACAGGGGGCAGCAAGCAGCCATCAGAATACATAGTGAAACAGATTGGTTTGAGATACACAAGGGGGTCAGATAGGGCTGCATTCTTTCACCATACATGTTCAACATATATGCAGAAAACATTATCAGGAATGTAAAGGCAGATCTAATTTCTACAGACATCGATCCTTTCACAATAGGAGGAAAGGAGATACCGGAAATACGATATGCCGATGCAACAGTTTTACTCTCGAACAGCGCCAAGGGCCTAGAACAAATAATTACATCAGTCCAAAAACATAGTGAAGCCCAGAATCTCTACCTGAATACAAATAAAACAAAGATAAATGACAAGATAAGACAAAACTCCAACCTAAAATCGAGATAGATGGTGAAGAGATTGAAAATGTTGCACATTTTTAATATCTGGGATCAATACTGAACAACAATGAAGACTACAAAGGAAGTAAGAAGACGACCGACTATGGCAATGCAGAAGATAAGGAGTATGCAGAACCTATGGCATAATGTAAAAAAAGAACTGAAACTAAAGATCCTAAGAAAATGCATTTTTCCTGTGACGAACTATAGATGTGAAACATGGACGATTACAAAAGCAATAAGAGTGAAGATCGGTGCTTATGAAACACAGTGCTACAGAAGGGTCCTGAAAATGCTGAGGACAAAGAAAGAAACATACAAATCCATCTGACAAGACCTGAATGTAGAGGAGAATCGGCTCATAAATGACATTGTGACCCAAAAACTGGGGTTTTTGGACACGACAAACAACACAATGGACTGGAGAGAGTAGTTATGGAAGGCTTGGTCACTGGGAAGAGAGGCAGGGACAGACCGAGAAGACGATGGACCTAGGACATCAGGAAGACGCTGGATTTGACCTTGGAGCAGGCCAGCAGATAGAGTTTCCTACAGACAGGCTGTTATGAGAGCGACGTTCTGCAAAGGACATGCTACATGATGATGATGAATTTTAAAAACAGATCTGCTTGGAGAGGTTTAGTTGATGGCCTATGTACCCCAAGGTTGTTGTTTGTGAATGCCCACAGGGAGTAGGTTACTCTTTTGCACGCCCTGAAAAGGATGTTAAGTGGCGGGTTGCAGTAGCTTTCCTCACATCCTGAGCTTACTGACAAAGGTGGACCAGGGTCCTCCAGGTGGTTGTGCTATGCTTGGATTCATCTGCATTTCAGTCACTACTACGGGGATCACGTCAATCCCTCACCTTATTAGCCAGGCTGACACGAAACCAGCCCATTTCCAGGAAGGGCTACCGGGTTGCTGAGGTGAGGGTCTTGGCCAGTATGTTTTGCATTTCTGATCAGTATATTTTTCCTGACCAGACGTTAGTCTTCCTCCCCAATACCCCAAGTTAAAAAATAATTAGGACAACCTATAATATTACATATTAACAATTGTATTTTATTTTTGAGGAGAATCCTACCCATACCACTGGCAGCTAAGAAATGCAATAAAGAATATTACTAGGCAACAAGAATAGAAGATCACTGGAAATAAATATGACTGGCAAAGTCTTGGGATACTGAATCTTGAAGGGAGAACCTAGAAACACTTGCAACAATGAAAAAATTAAAAAAATTAGGAGGGTTGGGTATGGGGCTAGTTCCCACACAACATCAAAAACCATCTTGCTGTAAAAACGTCAACCAACTTATCTAGCGAACCGAACTTAAAGAAGAAAGGCCCTTCAAGAGGATGTTTAATGTGGAGCAGCCTAAGCCACAAGGAAACTGGTTTGTGGGCCTCCTTTCTTTTGGTCAATAAGGAAGACCTCAGGACTCAGCTGTTGGAATGTGAGAACCAAGTAGGAGATGGGAAAAACAGATTAAATTTCAATGGAGCGGGGAAAAAATATATCATCAGCATCCTTGGGCTCAGTGAAACAAGATGGACACAAGCAGGTTAAAAAAAAAAGTAAACATCAGGGGAGACAATTATATTTTCGGGTCACGAAGGAGATAATGAACCACACAGTGAAGGGGTATTACTCATGCTAACATCAGAAGCCCATGGTGCTCTTATGGACCAAGACTGATTATGATATTCTTTAAAATCAATAATAAAAAGAGAAAACTAAACATAATACAATGTTACTCACCAACCAATGATATAGAAGAACCAATTAAAGAGAGTTGCTATAGCAAACTACAAAGTCTACTGGATAACAAGTTCAAGAGACATAATGGATGTGAAGGAAGACTTTAACGGCAAAATAGGAGAGAACAATATAGGATACAAAGGAATCATGACCAAAAATGGTCTGGGAAAATTCATAAGGTAAAAATGATATCCCCAGATTATGTAACACTAAACCAGATTGACCACATCTGCATAAATAGGAAATTTAGATAATCTCTGCAGAGGAGCGGAAGTGGCTTCAGACCACAACCAAGTGATGGCAGAAGTTGAGCTTAAACTACGAAAGAACAAAACAGCTCAAGTAAACATTTTAATGTGGGACATCTCAATGGAAGGAGAAAAAAAAAAAAAAAAAAAAAGAGTTCAGTTACACTCAGCAATAAATTTCAAACACTGGAGCAGCTAGACATAAAGGCTGGCATTGAAGAAAAATGGGAACAACCACAGAAGATATGAAAAACAATCTGTGAGGAAGTCGTGGGTATAAAGGAACAACAGAACAAAGAATGGATAACGGTCAAAATGCACCAAATGATTGAAGAGAGATGAGAAAAGCAAAGGGCACTACTCAAACTGAAAACTAGAGCCACCAAAACTAAAGCACAGAAAGACTACATAGAGGCAAACAAAGAGATCAGGAAGAGCATTAAGGTAGTCAAGAGAAGCTACATGAATAGTCTGGCTATAGAAGCCAAAGAGGCTTTAGCTAGAGGTGACTTGAAACGTCTGTGCGACACTACCAAAAACTGTTAGGAAAATGTCATAAACAGAGCAGACAAATAAAAGACAGAGAGGAAAGCTAAATAACAAATCTTCAAGAGCAAAATAAAAGATGGGTAGAATACGTTTAGGAATTCCTGACCAAACTATCACATCAATGCACCGGACATAATGCTTGCTGCAGAAGACCTGATAATTAACTGACGATAAGTCAAGAAAAGAACAGATCAAGAAAGCAATTAGCCTTCTAAAGAATGAAAAAGCAGCAGGGCTGATGGAATACTATCAGTATTATTGAAAATATATAGGGACACAGAAAATATTCCAAAAGAATGGAGAGGAGGCTATGTGGATAAGCTACTTAAGAAGGGTGTGAGAGCAGAATCCCAGTTCTCATCAACTTTCACTGATGGCTTACAATGCTAGTAGATCTGGCTACAGGACAAGAGGGCAGCTGCGAGGAAAGGTGAATAGATAATATTAGAGTGATTGTGCAGTGATACAGGCTCACATTGACTGACGCTACGCACTTGGCGCAGGACAGACGACTTAAGCTCTTCATGACGCTCAATAGCACAAGTGGAAAGAAAACTAATTAACTAACTAACATAAGAAAGACAATCTATAAGAATTACAGAGGAATTATGCTCTTGTCAATACTGACTTAAGTCTTAAACCAAGTTATACTGTAAAGATTGAAACAAGACGTGAATACCAAGTTAAGCAAACAGGCAAGTTTCAGAAAAAACAGATCATGCAGACCAAGTAGTCACATTGTACTTGATTGTAGAGCAGTCATTAAAATGGAATTCAAGTCTGTACATCAATTTCCATGACTTTAAAAAGGCCTCTGACAGTTTGAATAGGGATACTCTCTGGAAACTACTAAGGCACTATGGGATCCCACAAAAGCTCACCAGCATAATTAAACAGATGTATGAGGATATGCAGCGCAGAGTGCTACACAATGGACACATACTCATTTAACTTCAGATCTGGGGTTTGTCAAGGATTTCTTTTATCTCCTTTTTTGTACTTGTTGGCAGTCAATTGGATTATGAAAGAAATTACAGTCAATGAAAGAAATTAAATTAAGAAGATCATGTTAAACAGCTGGATTTTGCAGATGACATAGCCCTCTTATATCATAACCAATTCCAAATGCAGAAGAAGACAGACACACTAGACAGAATCTCCCATTAACAGTAAGTAGAGCTAAAAATTCATGCAGAAAATAACAAAATTGTCAAATTAAATGTGGCCAACAGCACAGCTTCTATCAAACTGAGAGAAACATTATTGATGAGGCAGAGAGCTTCACCTACCTAGGAAGCACCATAAATAAGACAGGGGGTGAAGATAAGGATGTAAAAGTCAAGATAGAAAAGACAAGTGTGGTCTTTGTCAAGTTAAAAACATATGGAACTCTAAAATGATCAGAATGAATAGTAAAGTAAAGTAAAGTAAAGTAACCCATAGCATTATTGCCGTAGGGGTGTGAGGTGTTAGCGATCTCACATTTCAAAGGCTCGGCTATATGAGGGCGGTAGCCATCTCCTCTCCCTCGCCGCTTTTACTTTCCGGACTGAACCGGTACCCATTTAAGGCTGGGTCGACCAGGGAGCCGTTGCGGTCTGAAAAAACATTTCCGCCTCAACTGGGGAATGAACCCAGGACCACTCAGATGCGAAGCCAGCGCGCTAACCAGAATGAATACCAAGCTAATAATTTTCAATTCCAATTTGAAGTCAGTCCTTTAATATGGAGTGGAAACATAGCAGATGACTAAACTTCATATTAAGAGATTGCAAGACTTTGTGAATAAATCCCTTAGAAAGATTCTGGGCCTAGGATAGTTTGATAGTGTTACTAATAAAAGTCTATATGAGAAAACAGGACAAAGATAGGCGGAACAAGAAATCTTGGGAAGAAGATAGTGCATGTAGTCTCCCCAGGCAATCCCTGTCAGGAAACTACCAGGAAAGAGAAGCAAAGGAAGGCAACAGAACACATGTTGAAGAGACCTAGAGGCAGATACAAGAAGAAGTGGGAAAGGTTGGGAAGAATTTGAGAAAATAGCACAAGACAGATCATCTTGGAGAGAATTGGTTGATCGCCTACGCACCCCAAGGTGATAAGGGCAAAGAAGAATTCCAGCTTTCAATATTCTGACAAAATGTGAGTTTACTATGACCAAGCTCATTCACTTTTACAGATGCAGAAGGGCACTGGATTGATATCACATAAGTAATTTAATGTGTGAAAAAACAATTAATGCTGAAATATGGTATGACTTAATGTTTTCATACTGGTTTAGAAGACTCATCAGAGTCTGTAGACAACCAGTAACATTTACATTACCCAGCTTTAAAAACTATGCACATCCAATCTATTCTTAAATGCATTAACTGTCTCTGCCTCCACCACCTCCTGGGCTAATGCTTTCCAAGCATTCAATACTCTCTGATTTAAAAAAATATTTCCTAATATCCAATCTGGACCTTTCTTTAGTTAATGTGTATATGTGCCCTCTTGTTCTCGTTGGTGGTTGTTTTAAAAAAAACAACTTGTTATATTCTAATTTATCCGTTCCTTTGATTATCTTATAAATCTGCATTAAGTCACCTCGAATTCTTCTCTTTTATAGACACTATAGGCCGGTTTTTTATTCTTTCCTCGTAACTGTAATTCTAGAATCCCACTATCGTTTTGTCGCTCTTCTTTGTAACTTTCCAGCATGTTTATATCTCCTCTATGATAAGGACTCCACACCTGTACACAGTACTCCAATCTAGGTCTAACTAATGCTTTATACAGTTTGACAATCACCTCCTTACTCCTATGTTTAATATTTCTTTTTATCATTCCTAACATTGCATTTGCCTTATTCACCTGGACTTGCTCACTCACTTTACCTGTATGCTCTATTATAACCCCTAGGTCCTGTGTTTTAATCATCATGCGTTCTTTTTTCCTCTTATAGATTCATGGCACCACCTCTATAGTTGGCATTTCTGCAGGAATCATTTGCAAAATAGTTGATTACTGTGCTATTGTACTGGTGGTTGTTGCGTGGCTTTACATGAGTACCATAAAAAAAAATCCTAAATTGGCGGCCATTTATGATATACAGTTTTCTTTGCAAATAAAGGGCTGAAGAATCCATAAAGGAAGTCGTTTAACTACTACTCAGCTTTTCCTTAAAAATCTTAACTTTTTTTAAAATCAAATCTTCTGAGACTTTTTCTGAGACTGAGCTAGCCAGACAGTCAGGTATGCCAACTTATGTCTTATCTGATTTGATTAAATTGATTCCTGCTGCACAGTGTATTTCCACTGTCTTTGTGTGATTTTAAAAATAATGTTCTGTTCTGTTCTTAAGAATCGACTTCACTGCACTTCAGGGATACCCATAGGTGCTCAGCAAAGGGTGTGGATACTGACGGTTCCTGCAGCTCGTTGGTTGCACACACTTCTGCTTTTTCACCCCAGTCCGTCCGAACCTCAATTATATAAAAGATCTGCAGTCTATGAATTATCAAACCTCATTTGATATTAAAAGATTTGCGGTCTATGAATTATCAAACCACTTTTTATATAAAAGACCTGCAATCTATGAATTGCTGTTTCATCTATTGCGGTTTTGTCCTCTAGCAGGAGGTAATTTTATAATGATTAGCATATATTATATATTATAATCTAGTACCTGTTTTTGGCTTCCCCTCAAGTTTATCTGCAAATATGCGAACATTGAGGCAATGGCAGAAATACACAACCATGATGGCTTGTGACCAGTTTAGGATTAGTCTATAACGTTTCTGAAAATAGCAAAAAAAATAAAAATTGTATATGAGAATACACAATTTTTAACGAGCAACAATTAATGCTAGCATAAAAAAATAACAAGAAATAAACATGACAGACATATTACTTTACTACCGAATATACTCTAGTTTATCATATGGTTGATATATACGTCTAGTACTAGGCAACTACTAATAGTAACTTAACTAGTCATAAATTAAGATGAATCACAGGCAGAACCCGACAAATGCTTGGCTTATCTCTACTGTGGTACTATTTAGTATATTGTTACTGCAATAATTCCATGGACAGATATAATAAATTTAGTCTATATAATCTCAAAAGAACAAAATCTATGTTTAGACACGTAACCCGTACCTGAACGTGAAATCAATAGCCACTAAATATTCTTCCACAGCTGCAAATGATTACATCATCCACATTTTTACTTTTCTCCCTCTATCTATCAGTCTGAGGATAGTGCTGATGCTCGCTACCACAACTAAATGAGTTGTTGATATCGTAGAATGCTTTACCTACGCTTATTAATTATTAGTAACCACAAATATTACAATAATTACATGCGATTGATGCAACGTTACAGTGTCAATCAATCTTGTTCCCAATTCAGCTACTACATGTTACTACACATAACACCGCCATTCTTCAGTATTGTCTTGTGATTGTGTCATATGTTTTTTTTTCCAAGTTAATGTTTTACGGTTTAAAACAATCTAACAGAACGTGTAGAGAGTCTGTTTTGTTGTATTATGAGGTTTTTTGCAATTAAAACAAAAACTGGCAGCTTGTATCAGAAGTTAAAAATTATGCATTTTGAAAATGATTTGGGGCATATTTTTTTTATTTTTAAGGGAAAAGGGGGGGGGGGGAGACATCGGATTTAAATGTTAGCCTATTATATTTTTTTTTTGACTTGGTTTAAACAAAACCATTTCAGTGGAAAGAAATAAAAGGGTATTCTATTATACTGTATTATAGGATCAGGATAAAAACGAATATCGCAGGCTTTCTAGAAAGGTTGCCAAAATGGCATTTATAAGGCCAAATTCAAGAAATATAGCTTTCATTAATTACAAATGTTCCACCGTTGGGATATGTCTTCGTTGTTGTTAGTCCTGAAAAGAATGTTGCATCGTGTCGTGGTTTACAGCGAGGCTGCAACATCTGCGCCTTTCGAACCTTCACGTCCGATATTAGCAGACATTTGTGGGTACCAGGTTTGCCTTCCCACTGCGATCTCAATTTTCTTAATCAGAATACACGTGTGCAGCCTGTTTCCAGGACCGCCTCTTGAAGGTAGAATATGATGTTGGTCAGCTACGGTTCACTGACCCTTAAACAAGCAGCCAGCTATCAATCACTTGTTGCAGTCAGCTCACTCACTATTGCATCCTCGGTTCCTTTTGCGTAATATAATAAGGCGATTATCGTACAAATAATGTAGGTTTTTGATTGACCAACAAATCATGTGACTATTAGGCATTGGGGGGGGGGGGGGGGGGGGGGAGAAAGGGGGGGGGGATGAAGTAGTCTTTTTGGACTAGGTGTGTTTCTTCGATCGTTGTATGTAAGCTCGTGTCAACTGTTGTAATATTTCCGAGGTCATATATCCATATGCCAAGTGGTCTTTCTATTAAACTGTAGCCGTGTATCTATGTCTCTGTATATCTGCATTTCTCCCGCTTTCTCTCTCTCTCTGTCTTTCTTTCTCTCTTTCTCTCTCTCTCCCTCTCTCTCTCTCTCTCTCTCTCTCTCTCTTGTCATATCCACTGAGCCGCATGTTTCCGTCCAGGGCCAGGCACGCTGCTGCCGTTGTCGACATCTCATAGCGGTTTAGGATATTCCTATCATTTTCTTTCCCCTTAGTTTTAGGTTCACCACTGGTACGATGTCCATCACCGTACATTGTAAGCGCACAGGGGTAGCTGGAAGGTTACATTCATATTAGGTGACAAAACCACTTTATGTTTCTAAGAATTGACGTCACTGCACTTCGGGCATACCCATAGGTGATCAGTCTCTCTCATCAAATGACATAATGTATGGATGCTGACGGTCCCCGTAGCTCGCTGGTTATACACTCTCCTGCTCCTTCCTCTCATGCGCCCCACTCCGCTCGAGCCTCGTTTAATGTCGAAACTTTGCAGTCTGTTGATTGCTTCGTCTATTGCGGTGTCCTCATCCAGCAGGCGGTCATTGGTTGATTTCAAAATGTCACTTCGATCCATCACTAATGTGCCCATGGTGGGAGCTTGTGAAGCCAAGATGTCAGCTCTTTCATTGCCCTGAACCCCAGCATGGGCAGGACAGTAGTTCCAGGTCAGCGCTTGGAAGTTTGAGGCCTCAATAGCAGCTATCCACTCGTACCTAAGCCATCTCTTCTGTACTTTCTGAAGTACGGCTTGCGTCTGTCACGATGACTGCCGTTGTTATAGAAGTCTCAGATATCTATTTCAGTGCTGAGGTCACTGCTTCCGTCTCCATTCTCACACTGGAGGTTGTTGACATTTATGTCCTACTACGCTCAGCAACTACCTCTCCTCTCAGTCTAGCCGATAAACCCCAGCCTGATGTCCCACTGCGCAGCACTGATCCGTCGGCGTATATGATAGTGTCACTCTCCTGTGTGTTCTCAGTTATCAGCTGATTTACCTCGTGATGTGCTCTCTCGTTGCTCCGTTCTCTGCATTCTTTGCCTAAGGTTATGGGGACTCTCTGGTATTCTATCACCAGTGTGGACCCATTCTTCCCCCTTGCCTAAGGTTATGGGGACTCTCTGGTATTCTATCACCAGTGTGGACCCATTCTTTCCCCTTGCCTAAGGTTATGGGGACTCTCTGGTATTCTATCATTCTATCACCAGTGTGGACTCATTCTTCCCATTTGGCTATCGTTTCAGCTGGAGTGACGTGTCCAATTGTTGTCTCAGCCTGTGCCATCCATGACGACCCTCTCTTGATTCTTGATCCCTTGATGTCTGAGATAATACTGTGCAGAGGGTGCCTCGTGTCTGTCGTGACACGCATTTAGGCTTTGACTTGTGCCAGTTTATGTCTGGATGTCACCGATAACAATCCCAAACAACTTGATTTACTCTTTATCGATGTGTCTGGTGCACGGTCTTGTTTGAACGCTCTTTTGAATGTCATCGTTCCTCATTCTGTCTCTTCTAATGCCATTGATGGCGTCTCTCAAGCATTTAATCTCACATGTCATAATCTTTCTCTCTAAGGTCTTTGTTAATGTCCACATTTGGCACTGATAACATAGTTGTTGGCACAAATATACTGTTGATCAACAGTCTTTTAATGGACATTTTAATGTTCCAGTATATCAGCAGTAGGGACAGTTGATACGCAAACCTCAATTTCTCTGTTTAATCTGCCATCCTAGGTGAAGATACTGTCCATGTACTTGTATTCCCGCACTTGTTTTATTTTGGTTTCGTTTACCATAATATTTTGGTCTCTAATTGATCTACTTATCTGCACAATTAATGTATTTGAAATGTTGATTTTCATATTGTATGTTTTGCGCGCAGTCTTATTTTGTTGTAGGTCTTCTTCATTCTCATGTAGTAAGCATTGATCATCTGCGAACAGCAGTTCATTTAGTTGGTAGTCACAAGGACTTCTTCCTTGACGATACTGTATAAAAGTTCTTCGATCGCTTCAATCGCTATTCTGTCTACATAACGTATATACGAATTCTGTTGTATGTGTTCAGAAGTATTGATAACTGCACACATTCTTGTCTCACCAGATCTTCTAGAGTTATACACGTGCAATGGTAGTCGATAAGGTTGCATTCTCCTAAGGTATCTGAACTATAATATTTTTGTATCTCTAAATATTGAGCATAATAATGTGTAGATCTTACAATATTGATATTGCCACCACCTCTCACTGTATCTTACTGTGATATTAATTACTTTTCACCGACATTTCTTCTTCTTCTTCTTCTGCGTACACAGTCAGACAGTAACCATTATTTTCTCGAAAAAAGCGGCGGTCATCCTGAGACTCTCGCCACTACCATAGAGCTTGTCTTGCAGTTCCACTGGCAATGGCCACATCTGCTCTCTCTGATCCTCGTATGTCGGGCAGTTCTGCAGCAGATGTTCAGTGGTCATTTTACCAGTACCGCACGGGCATTCGTCGGTACACCCTATCTTCAATTTGTTGAAAAGGTGGTACCTCAGTCTGTTGTGGCCAGTGCGAAGTCTGAAGACAACGACCTGCTCTCTTCGGTTCAACTGGTAATAGGCATCGTTTTTGGTGTAACCAGTATGTTCGGTTTCCCATTTGGACATGTACCTGGCTTTGATAAGCCGTTTTGACTCTTCGTACGTCATACTAGTATCTGTCTGTGGTAGCCTTGCACCTTCTTTTGCCAGTCTGTCTGCCTCCTCGTTGCCTTGGATGTTGCAGTGTGACGGAACCCACTGTACCACTACCCTTTTTGGTGCGGACTGCTGGCACAGTTTGCAGAGTGCTGCTCTTAAGTCATTAAGCTCAGTGTTTTTCTGGCTTTTTAGCGCTGTGACTACTTCGAGAGCATCTGTCAGCAGGACTATATGGCTCTCATTTTCACTGTGTGTTACCATTTCTTCCACTGCCGCCCTCAGTGCCTCTGCCTCTGCTCTGAAATTGCTTGTGTACTTACCAGTAGCGAATGACAGTGTTATTTTTCTGCCATTTGGTAGGTTCAGGAATGCTCCTGCCCCTCCGTTCTGTGTAGTGTTTGTTACAGAACCGTCGGTGTATGCATGGGTCCAGTCCATGCTTGGGTAGCTTTTCGTTATGAAGCTTAGGGTAGTGTCTCTCCTTTCTTTTTCACTCTGGCAGTTTTTGTTTGCAATACCTGGTATATTTTCTACCACCTCTGGAAATATATCCTGCCTCCAAGTAGGTTTTCGTACAGTAGTGATGGGTTTTGGTGTTGTTAGTGCGTTTATGGGATCTTCGTGCATCTTTGCTTTGGCTATTTCTGCAAAGTTTCTCCGCTTTAGTTTCCCATTTCCCAAATTGTTTAGTCTCTGGTACATTGGATGGTCCGTCAGTCTTCGGAGTTTCTCTGACTGCAGCTGGACTCTGCAGTCTCTTCTATCGGTCATGGATTGCAGTTTTGTAATCTTTTCAAGTTCTACAATTGGCGTTGACTTCATGCCACCTGTTATAATTCTCATGGCTTGGTTTTGAAGTTTGTTAACTTTATCGAAGTTCGCCTTCGCTGCTGTTGTCCATGCCGCAATGCCATACTCGAGAACTGGTCTCACTCTTCCAGTGTACAGTTTCTTTAGTATGCCTTCGTCTGCTCCCCAGCTTGTGCCAGCAAATTTCCTCATGATCGCCATTCTTTCTCTGGCTTTCATTCGGTTTCTCTCAATCTGACTTTTCCATGTCATGCGCCGATCAAATGTGACTCCCAGATAGGTTGGGTTGTCGTTTGGCTGCAGGATTTTGCCATTTAGGCTTAATTTGGTACTTTGGGGTTTTAATGAGAGCGAGAATATTGTGCACGTGGTTTTCTCCTCGTTTATTTTGACCAGCCATGAGTTCGCCCACTCTTCCAGCGATGTTAGGGCCGTTTGCATCTGATTTCTTGCTTTGGTGAGATTCTTTTCAGAGGTCCACATAGCCAGATCGTCTGCAAACATTGAGCTATGGACTCTTCTTGGTATATTCTCTGTAATATCGTTTATATATACCAGGAAGAGTGTGGGTGACAATACTCCCCCTTGGGGTACTCCCTGCTCGAGTGTCACCTTTTTGCTCATCTGCCCTTGTACTTGGACTCTGGCCGTTCTTTGTTTGAGGTAGTGGTTGATCCACTTGTACATCTTCCCACAGACATCACTTCTTCTTAGCTTGACTCTAAGTCCATCCTTCCAGACTTTGTCAAATGCCTTTTCCAGATCCACCCAAACAGCTACTGTGTGTTTCTGTGCCTGGTAGGCATCTTCTATCTCCTGGGCTATGAGGATGACCTGGTCCTCAGTGGATCTGTGCTGTCTAAAGCCGGCTTGCTGTGGAATTAGTATTCGTTTTTCTTCCAGATGCCACATCAGTCTGGTGTTTATCATCCGTTCCATCAGCTTGCCGACACAGCTCAGTAGGCTTATGGGCCTGTATCCATTCGGATCTGTTTTGTCCTTTCCTGTTTTTGGTACTGGTACCAGTATTGCATCTTTCCATGCCTGGGGTACAATACCCCTTTTCCAGCTTTGGTTCAGGACTGATAGTAGTTTTTTCTTCGCTGTTTGGCCCAGCCCCATCAGCATTTCGTTTGTTATCCCGTCTTTTCCGGGATATTTCCTTTTCTTTAGTGTTCTCAGAGCCTCTTCCATTTCTCGCATTGTTAGTTTGGCCATCATGTGCTCTTCAGGAGCCGTATTTATGTTTTCGTGTCCCTTTAGCTCTTCGCTAATGTCTGTATGCTTATCTGCAGGGACCTCGATGTGGTTTGCTCTGGCATAGTGATCGACAAAGGCGTTTGCGGCTTTCTTACCTGTGATCAAGTTCTCGCCCTGCTTGATAGTAATTTGTTTATTTGACGGGGTTTCGTCATTCATGGCTCTGACTAGCTTCCATAGCTTGTTCCCTTCTTTGTCCAGGTTTAAACTTTCCGTTTTATTTTTCCACACCGACATTTCATTTCTCTATTATTCCTCTGGCATAAACTTCAACGAAAATTTAAATAAGATACTATTTTCACTCGAAGAAAGAGACTATTCAAGGTCAATACACATTTTTGTTTAAACTAACAAAGGTGACTGCTTTTGAGTGGTGATGGGAAACTCAGTTTAACTAGTTTAAGAACGGTTCTCTCCACAAGCGATGAACGGTTTTTGATATAAACATACATAGAGCTCATCACTACTTGGATAACAAGTGTCTAGAAAAGATAAGAATTTGTGGTGACTAAATACAGGTTTATAAGATAATCAAAGGAACGGATAAATTAGATTATTACCATTTAAAAAATAAACAACCACCAACACATTAACTAAAGAAAGGTCCAGATTGGATATTCGGAAATATTTTTTTAGTCAGAGAGTGGTGAATACTTGGAATGTATTATAACAGTAGGTAGTGGAGGTAGAGGCAGTTAATACATTTAAGAATATTTTGGATGTGCATAGCTTTTACAGCTGGATAATGTAAAAGTTACTGGTTGTCTACAGACTCTGATGAGTCTTCTAAACCAGTATAAAAAAATATTAAGTTAAGACTAGTAAGTGCAAAAGTGCTGTAAATGAAAAGAGATTCACTCTTTTTTTCAAGTTGTAGTACAACAGCAAGAAATATAAGGGAGCTAGGTGCATCCTGCTGATTGAATGAGAGCTGCAATAGAACTATTGCTTTCTTACAAAAATTGCAAGAACTTTCCCGTCATCGTTGTAGTAAATGTTAAAAGACTTGACATCTATCTGACAATGTGTAAGGTGCAAGGTGTAAATTTTAAGTGCGGAAAACCAGTGGGGCCTAGATTTGAAGCTGTTTCTTTTGTGTGATATTTGCTAAGATCTTACAATTTTTGATGGATTTTTTTTGTGACAGTGTTTTACTTTTTAATTAGGAAGTGGGGATGAAAAAAGAGGTTTTTAAGGTTAATGTTCCTTGACTTTAAACATTTTTGTTGTTGCGTATTTTGTTTTCTTGTTTTTTTTTTAAGCGTGGGTATTTGGCCTTTATTTAAAAAAACAACACACTTTGATCTGGCAATACTGGTTTCTGTACAAACTACTTCCGTCGCCATCACTACCACACGCTTTGTAATTCTCATCTCTCTTCTCTCTCTCTCTCTCTCTCTCTCTCTCTCTCTCTGGGAACTTCTGAGATATTAGTTCCGTCAGGCACAACATACTGATCAAGACGTCACGCAAGAGTAAGACAATATATACTGACCAAAACCACACCTCTCTTCTAAGTGTCGAGTGTCGAGTCGATAAGATCCCCATAGTAGTGAGTGTCACGCAAATTAAGCCAATCATAGCACAATATATGACTGCGGTCCATCTTCATCAGCACGTTCGGGATGTGAGAAAAACTACTGCAACCAACCACTTGACGCTCGTTCATGGCGCACGAAAATGTAAACTTACTCATCGTGGGCATACAACAACTCTCTCTCTCTCTCTCTCTCTGTCCTTTTCTCTCTCTTTTTCTCTCTCTTTCTCTCTATTTTTTCTCTCTCTGTCTCTCTTTCTCTCTCTCTTTTTCACTCTTATTATCTCTCTTTCTCTCTCTCTCTCTCACTCTCTCTCACTCTCTCTCCCCTCTCTCTTCGTACCCTTAACCCAGGTAACCGAGGCATCACGTTTCACATTATTATCAATTGCGTTTTTTTACCTGTCAGTCGCTTGCGTTTTCGTTCTTCCCAATGTGTCCCACTTCTATTCAAATAATAACTTTTGTCAAAGCCCATTACTGTGTATGTTCTCATTGCTGGAGCCCGTAGGACCGAAGAATAAAGGCGGGCTGTCCTAGCAGTCGCCACACACTGTACATGCTAGGTTTTTCAGTGATTGTTCATTACACACCAGGGCGGAGGTGAAAGTGTGCTACTGGTAGAATCATAAAGATGAGGAAGGATAAGCTCATAAAGGAACATGGAATGTCAGAACACTGAATCCATGTGGTAAAATCAATGAGCTAGCACACGAGATGAAGAACTGCATGTGTGACATCATGGGTATATGCGAGACTAGATGGAACAAACTTTTGTGAGTTTACCACGGAGGACAGCCACAAGTTCTGCTTCAGCGGCAGGGAGGACAAACACTTACATGGAGTCGGGATACTGGTACATAAAGACACAGCCAGATGCATTTTTTATTGCCGCCCAATATCTAGCCGTTTTATCATCTTACGGCTAAAGGCAGCACCGTTTAATATTACTATAATACAGTGCTACATACCCACTGCAGACTATGAAGATTGTGAAATAGAGGCATTCTATGATCAACTTCAGTCTGATAACCGAAACGTCAAAAAAGAAAATATTGGTAGTTCAGGGGGATTGGAACGCAAAAATTGGAGAAGATGCAGTTCATTACTGGAGGGGAACATGTGGCCCATACGGAAACAAAGAAACCAACGACCGGGGCCTCAGACTCCTAGAATTTGCAGGATGCAATAAGCTGTTTATGGCAAACACGTTCGGGTATAATAAGCCGCCTAGACGCTGGACATGACATAACCCAAACAATGAAGTGCACAGCCAAATTGATTTTATTCTGGTCCAGATGAGGTTAGTACTATGCACTATTCACGAAAATCAGATTAATGCGTACACTGGTCCTGTCAATATTCCTCTATGCTTGTGAGACATGGACAGTTACAGCTGACCTTCAACGAAGGATACAGGCCTTGGAGATGAGATGTTTCCGAAGACTTTAAAACGTCACATACAAAGATTGAGTTACAAATGACGAAATACGAGATAGAATTACATCAAAAGGGCCTTTTGAGGACCTCTTGGCAACTGTCAAAAGAAGGAAACTCGCTTGGTAAGGTCACATATCGAGATAAAATGGTCTTGCAAATACAATCCTCCACTGAAAGGTGCATGCAGACGACGAAAAGGCCGTCCCAAAAAGAGGTGGGAGGACAACATAAAAGAATGGACCAATCTCCGACCAGAAGAGTCACGGGCAGCGGCATCTGACAGAGAAGGGTGCCGTGGCGTTGTGAGGATATCTTCATGTGTTCCACAACGACCTCACCGGTTACGGGATGACCTGACCTGACCAGATGAGGTTTAGATCTAGCATCAACACTGACAAAACGAGAAGTTTTCCCGGAGCGGATATAAGAAGCGACCACGACCTGGTTATGATGACTATGCGTTTGAGATTGAAGAGAGTCGCAAAGAAAGATGTGACCAGACTAAAATTTGACCTGGACAAACTAAAAGAACCAACAATCATCGAAATGTTCCAATCGAGAGTATGAGGGAGATTTGCTCCACTGTTGGTTCTCAGAGAGGGACTCTATACCGATACAGAGTCTCTTAACTCAGCACTCAGAGATACAGCAACAGAGATCCTGGGGTGCCACTAAACAAAAAAAGAAGCCACGGGTAACCAATGAAATTTTAGACCTTTGTGATAGAAGAAGATACTGAAAAACTGAAAACATCCACCTGATATAAAGAGGTCAAGAAAGCGGTTCAACGAAAGATGAGAAAGGTGAAAGAAGCGTGAATACGGGAGCAATGTACAAACATCGAAACGAAATTAGAAAGAAATGACGCTAAAGGAGCATACAAGATGGTCAAAGAACTGGTAACACCAAGACAAGGAAGGAACTTTATGATCCAGGATAAAAGCGGCAAGTGCCTTATTGAGAACAATGACCAACTGGCACGATGGACAGAGTAATATTCCGAGTTATATAACTATTGAGTACGGAACAAAACTAGTAAAACAATCCCACCAACATCAACAACTATAGATGATAACCAACTGATAACGAAGGAAGAGATAGCTGCAGCGGTAACGACATTAATAGGAGGGAAGTAGGCCGGCCTGGACAATATACCAGCAGAGCTCTTACAGGCAGGTGTGGAGGTAGTGGTGGAAGGCCTGACACACATCTGCAACAAAATATGGGCGACAGGAAACTGGCCGGATTTATGGACAAAATCAATGGCTATACCGTTACATAAGTCTGGAAATCTAAAGCTGTGCCAAAATTACAGAACAATAAACCTCATCAGCCACCCTAGCAAGGTCATATTTAGATTAATCCTCGACCGATTGAAACCCCAAGCAGAAAACATCATTGCCAAGGAGCAAGCAGGGTTCAGACAAGGAAGATGCACTACAGAACAGATATTTAATTTAAGACTGCTAAGCGAGAAATATATTGAACAGCAGCAAAAACTGTATCATGAGTTTGTTGATTTCAAGAAGGCGTTTGATAGGGTATGGCATAAAGCACTATGGGCAACCATGAGGATGTATAAAATCAACGGAAGTATTATAAAGGTCCTTGAACACCTGTATGACAAGGCGTCCAGCGCAGTTCTTGTGAATGGGAGGCGTGGGGACTGGTTTCGCACATCAGTTGGTGCGAGACAAGGTTGTACATATCAATTTATTTCAATATATTTCTTGAGAGAATTATGAGTGAGGGACTTGGAGGTCACGTTGGTACTGTCACGATAGGGGCCGAACGATTAATAACCGTCGTATTGCGGATGACATCGACGGGTTGGCGGGCACAGAAACAGAACTCCAGGAATGGGTCAGAAGGCTCAATGAAACAGCTCTTGACTATGGTATGGAGATAAACGCTGGAAAGACAACATTTATGACCAACAACGCCGAGGGCTTGAACAGTAGGATAAAAGCTAATGGTCAGAAACTCGAAGTGGTCGACCGTTTTACATATCTGGGTTCGATTGCCAGTGATGAAGAATCAAAATATGAGGTGTTGGCCAGAATAGCACAGACAATAGCGGTGCTTGGACGGCTTAACAAAATCTGGTAAGATAAACTGTTAGCACTATGCACGAAAATCAGATTAATGAGTACATTGGTCCTGTCAATATTCTTCTATGCTTGTGAGACATGGACAATTACAACCAACACGCAGGGGAGGATACAGGTCTTGGATATGAGATTTTCCTGAAAACTTTTAAACTTTTAAGGTAATAGTTGATGTTAAAACATTAATACAATTATTCTCTGATCTTTACTATCTGTTTTTAACCTTTCAAGCTTTGATTTTTGTCTAAGAACTATCATTTCAGAATATTAAGCCACCTCCATTGATTTCAGTTATGATATGACAAGTAGATCATCCATGGCCATATACAAAAGGATGCTTATCCACAGCAAAACCAGGTGATCATCTTTCGGCCACATATAGGACACAACAGACTGGGATGTGAACTTTCAAGATTGGCACTATTGATTTCTGTACAGGTGACACAGCCCCTGTGACAGCGGAACATCTACTGACGTTCTGTCCATCATGCACCAGTGAAAGGATGGCAACATCACAATGCCCTTCCATAGCAACTGTGCTGAAGTGTACATAACATGGAGCTGACTGCTGTCTTTGTTGGAGTCATTGAAGTCGAAGTGTCAAGACGAACGAAGAAGCTTTCAGTTATGTCAAGCGATTGCCCATTGGGGACTGGAATTCGGACATTTAAATTTGTTCAAGACTGTCAATGAAACATTTATTCTCACTGCCAGCGCCGTCAGGTGAAATTTGTAGGACTCAATAATAAGGGCTACTTGCCCCAGCTATGGCCTTCTATATCTAAAGTAGATCATGCCCCAGCAGTCACCACATACTGTTCAGACAAGGTTTTTATTTGACCCCCGAAAGGGTACAAACTTGGGCTATACTGTGGTTTTTAAGCATTTCTTTATTGGTTAAGAAACCTGCCTAGATCTGTTCAACCACACACTACTCAACCTTTAGAAATGCAGTCCATAACAACCTGCTGTCAGGTTGGGGAAGGGGAGGAAGAAGGGGGGGGGGGGAGATCTGTGGCACAAGCTGTGTACTGCCTAGCCATGGAAAAGACTCCTGACTTTATTCTGTTGACGGGCTTATAGTTCTAGCTTGACAAATGAACACGAACGCTGAAAAGGAAAACGACTTCTAACAATTGTATATTGTTGTTGTTACGGATCTAGCAGCGAAGGGATTCGCCTCTCGGCCCAATGCCATGTAATTGTATCTGCACGTGTTTATCAGCTGTTGTCTAGTGCCATACAGAGTGTTCCATGTATCTGGTCTGGGAGGAAGAAGTATTTTCCTAAAATCGTTGACCGCTGAGCACTCAAAGAGATGGTGATCAACGGTTTCCCATGGGTGTGCACACTGATACTCTGGAGTGTGTTGTGGTTAAATTCTGTTCAGGTGCTTGTTAAGTGGAATGTGTGTTGAGTTCTCGGTCGGAAAATGGAGCTCTGATATTTCATTGTGAGATGATTTACACTTTCATTTGGACATGGGCTTGCCATTTAGCATGTCTGTAGAACTACCTCCACGTGTTTCCCTTGACACATCAGTTCAGCCAAATGTCTCTGTTTGCTATTCTTATGAGCTGTTTGACTGTTTGTAAAGTTGTTAACTAACATTGGTATAGCTTGGTCAGGTTTTATGTTGTTCAACACCTTAGTTAAGTTTATATATAATATAGAACTAGAATGGATCTGTTTTTACATCCACTGCTCTCTCAGTTAATGTTTAATCTATAATGCATGATTTGTTACTTTATTTGACGAAAACCATCTTTGTTCAGCACTAATGTATGATTTTATTTGTTTCTTAATGTTCTGGTTTTAAATAATAATTGTTTACGGTACTTGTGTCATGTGTCTTGTCATGCAAACTCTGCAGAGTCTTCTAAACCAGTATAAAGACGTTAAGTATATGCTATTCTTGACATTCAATGGCTTCTGTTATGTTTTGGGCATTAGTTTAAATTATGAAATTAGTATTTTGTTTGGGGTGTTTTCAGTGTTGTAGATATTAATTCACCAGTATATTAGGGCGCAAAAGAGGAAAAAAGAATAATTATATTTCAACCTGTCAGGTGACTAAGTAGGGTTGTGCATGGAGTTGGCAATTCCATCCTGTAGAAACAATAATTTAAGCCACAAGAAAAAATAAAAGATGACCTCTACATCCCATCGTAGAAGAGGAGTGACTAAGCAAAATGTTGGAAACCAGTTCCATTATCTTCTCCATTCCAATATCTCCCAAATACTTAATTTCCTGCATTGTTAAATTATATGTTACTGGGCTGAACAATTCTTAATGTGTTGCACAGCTCAGGGAAGGAAGACTAGCATCTGGTCAGGCAAAATATACTGGCCAAGACCTTCACCTTGACTTCCCCACCGTCTTCCCTGAAAACAGGCTGTTTTCATGGCAGCCTGGCTAACAAGGTGAGAGAACGACGTGATCCCAGTAGTAGTGAGCGATACGCAGATGAGGCCAAGCATAGCACAGCTGTCTGGGGAACCCCTGTCCACCAGCACGCTCTGGATGTGATGAAAGCTACGACAACCCGCCACTTAACGTCCTTTTTAGGACGCACAAAAGAGTAATCCTACTCATTGTGGGCATTCAACAACAATAACAGCAACAATAACAACAACAATAACAGCAACAATAACAACATCGTCAATTTCTGCTGCAAGTATTAATGATCCTATATAGTAGTCTTATGTAGTTCTGATCTGTCATATCACAGAACTCACTAATATATTCTTCTTAACTTAACTTAACTTAACGTCTTTATACTGGTTTAGAAGACCCTGCAGAGTCTGTATACAACCAGTTACATTTACATCACCTTGCTCTAAAAGCTATGCGCATCCAGTTTATTCTTAAATGCATTAACTGTCCCTGCCTCTATTACCTCCCCTGGCAATGCATTCCAAGCAGACACCACTCTCTGACCAACAAAATATTTCTTAATATCTAACCTGGACCTCTCTTTAGTCAGCTTGTAGCTATGCCCTCGCGTTACTGTAGGTGGCTGTATTTTAAAAAACTTGTTATAGTCTAATTTATCGATTCCTCTGATCATCTTATAAACCTATATTAAGTCACCACGAATTCTTCTCTCTTCGAGACACTGTAGGCCGATTTTTCTGAGTCGTTCCTCATAACTGTAATTCTGGAATCCCACTATCATCTTTGTCGCTCTTTTCTGTATTCGCTCTAGCATGTTTATGTCCCCTCTATGATAAGGACTCCACACCTGTACACAGTACTCCAATCTAGGTCTAACCAAAGCTTTATACAGTTTGACTATCACATCCTTGCTCCTATTTTTAATATTTCTTTTTATCATCCCTAACATTGCATTTGCCTTTTTTACTGCTACCTAAACTTGCTCTCTCACCTTACATGTATGATCTATTATTACCCCTAAGTCCCTTTCCTTATCTATCTTTCTAATATTGTTCTCTCCCATTCTGTAATTATGTTCCATATGTGCAATATAGTAGTAAGCCGATGTAGTCCCCACCATTTTCAGTATATATACTAGCCAAAGAAGAAAGAAGCAAATTTCAAAATAAAAACAGGGCAACATATGAAGAACTAAAAACAGTGATCACAATCAGCAGAACAGGTGACACAGATAACATCTACAATCGAATATAGTATGAACATACTACTCCTTGGCATGAAGAAATCATGAGCCAATATTCAGGCTGTAACAGGTCACTGCAATCTGGTCTCATGTGTTCTAACAAATTAAAATTCAGGCACAGACATGTGACAGTAGATCATGCCCACCAAGTCTGTCAGCTCCATGAGAAAAGCAGAGGTACAGAATGGCCCTTTCCAATCCAATAAAGGCATAAACTGTATGGTGACAAGAGACAGAAGGCCAAGTTTATGAAGGTATAAATATAACTCTTCAAACTGAATGACAATAAAGAAGATGAAGACTGATTTATTCCATTTATCTTTCTATTATATTTTCTTTTCCATTGATTAGACTCCTTACTTGGATTTCAAACATACAATAGCTGTGCGTGTTAATATGCATTTTAAACTGAAGAATGAGGATGAAGAAATTAATTAGGCAACCCTCTGGGAAATAAATTAGCAGGTATAATCAGGTGTGTTATCTGCTTGAACAAACAGAATATAATCTTAAAACACAACAGAACACATCAGACTCAATAAATACTTGAACAAATGATTTCTTGCACACACACCTAACTGCATGTCTAGATATCACCATAGAAAAGAAAAGCTATTGTCATGTTGCCCAATAATCACCAACGGCAGCACTCACTAACAATGAAATAATCCGCATTTCTCTTTTCAGCTTTATCTGCAACCATAGTTAAACAATAGCAGAAAAAATCTTGCATCATCATTATTAAAGTCCTTTCACCAGATTATGCATCAGTAAAGAAAACATAGTCCTTTCGGGTCGAGTGCCAACATAGTTGCTGATCTGAATCGCTCCGGAATCATGTGTATTTTTCTTTGATCTTTGGGTTTACAATTGCAGTGTTACATTCCTCTTGGATCTTCTTCTTTTGTCATCTCACTTTGTACTGGGTTGTAGCCCAGTGTCGTGGTATGTATTAGTATTTTGCTTCTCTCATAGCCAGAGTAACATTTTCCCCCAGTTTACGACAGGTCTCGTTTACGCTGTCTTGGATAACGTGTTTTATGTGTGTTTTTCCATTTGGACTTGTAGCCGTCAAAATGCTGAGGTATTTCAATTAAGATTTTATAGGATAAAGTCAAACACAGAATACAGAAGAGCGATTAAAAGCAAATGGCCAAGATGAAAACGAGGCCGGAAAAAGAATACGGAAAGGCATTACCTTCAGAGTGAACATGTATCGTCATGCTTGAGTAGACAGGGAGATCATAGAAACATTCACAATGTGGAGGGACACATTGCCTGGAAAGGAATGGGCTCCGATATTGCAGAAAGCATTGAGAAAAATCAGAAATGCACCAGCCGTCTCAATACACATTGTCACAACAATGACAATCATACCACTTAGGTTAACTCATCCAGATGGAAGATTCGATGTCCTGACACTAACTGAGTGCAGTGGCAGGAACTGATCCAACAATTTGCAGTATTGGTGCCCTAATGACCTTTCAGGTTACGGGATTGGTGAGGATGATGAAAGGTAACAGAAACAGAAATTGAAGAGATTGACAAAAACAAACAAATTCAAGCTAAAACTAAGCGAAGACGTTGGCTGGTCATTGAAATCAAACATTTTAATGGAATGGATTCAAGGAGCATCAGTAAAACTACATAACATGTCAAGAAAACTATATATTAAAATATTCACTCCTAATCAATGTATGCAAGATGAATTAATATACAAGCTATCAATCAAAATAACAAAAATGTGTACATTTTGTTTAAGTATTTTAGCTGAAACTATTGTTACAACTGAGTGAGCAAATAATATTTTGATTCTCTGCATCCAGTGTATGGAATGCAGTGATGGTCTCCCATTAACAATGTGTTGTTTGGTTTGGAGAATAGCAAGTAGCTAGCTAGGAGTGTCACATTCAGAATGCAGAGCTTCACCAACAGATGTCTCTGTTGTGTACTTCATATCAGATGGTTAGATGTAATAACAGACATAATATGTGAGGTAGGAACCAAGGCATCAATTAATGTAGCCAGAGATTAATAAAAGAGATTGGAGATGGATAGGATATCATTTAGAAAAATAAACCTTCTAATATAACTAATATAACAATGCATTAGCTGGCCTGAAGCCCACATGGAATTAAAAGAGCAGGATCATCAAATACCAACTACCAACGATTAATCTAAGTGTAGGTAGGGCATCTTGGAGTTTTATAATGAAGTTATAGAAAATAGCCAAAAACATGAATTGGTGGACAGTTACTATTGTATGCTTTTGTGTTAAAGGAAATAGAATGGATAAGTCATGTATTCATATTTATAACTACAAAAATACATTTAATAGGCAAAACAGTCATGCCAGAAAATTAAATAATATTATTCCCTTATGCCTTTATTTGATTCAGATTTTACACAAATAACAAATGCATTTTTCAAGATAGTTACCAATAAATAATTTTTCTTGGTTTTAAATCCTATACCTTAATAAACACAGTACACACGTAGAATCATGACAAATACACAATACATTGTGCAGATCACATGACCAACAACATTTAAAAATAAGTTACAATTCTTTAGAAAATGTCAAGTAATTATTGTAAGAAAAAGAAACAATTACAACTTGATAAAAGTTGTATTGTACAAGCATGAGTAAAACTGAAACATGAATCATGCACTTATTTTCATATTAGCAAATCTGTCTGTAATCTGGATAATCAATAAGGCAAAGAAAGTGTCTTTTGCTAGGTAGCCAAATGTTTAAACTCAATATAGTCTTTTTTGGTACTCTTTTACCCTGTTGGACCAAAAGCTTTACTCAGGTCATCTCTCCATCTCATTGATGGATGTCCACATGCACACTTAAAGTTATAGGGCCACCAGAAAATAACATTTTTGTGTCCATCTGTTGTCAAACATACATACCACATGCCCAGCCCATTTGCATTTTTTTAACAATGTAGTATCTACAATGTTATTGAAGGCGGTTCAGCATCTGATTTCTGTGTTGCTAATTCAGTTCCGCTTAGTAAATGTCAATGTTCTTCACTCAGTTGTCCATGAGAGACTCAGAACTTCTCTGTATTTGCTTTTCATAGTTTCCATACCTTGCAGTCATGGCTGTAATAATCACGCTGCTAAAGATGTGAGCTCTTTCTTTGTTGTTTATCATCGTATGGGTTTGATATGAAGCTGAACCATTCTGTTGCATTCCTATGTGAAATCTCATATTTTATTTTTGCGGAGTTTGTGGTTTCCTGATCCTGATAAATGTCAGGTCAGGTCATCCAGTAACCAGAGAGGTCGTTGAGGCGCACGGGAAGACATTCTCCCAACGTCATGCCATCCCTCTCTGTCAGCGGTCACTCTTCTGGTCGAACATTGGCACATTCTTTTATGTTGTCCTCCCACCTCTTTTTGGGACGGCCTCTTTGCCGTCTGCCTTGCGCTTTCCTGTGCATGATCATATTTGCAAGACCATTTGATCTTGACATGTGACAGCACCAAGCGATTTACCTTCTTTTGACAGTTGCCAAGTGGTCTTCAATAGGTCCTATTGCTGTTGTAATTTTTTCTGGTATTTCCTCATTTGTAACTCGATCTTTGTACATGACGTTCAGAAATCTTTGAAAACATCTCATCTCCAAGGTATATGATAAATGTATGAATTTACATTTCCAACTTTATCATTTCCTAGCCGCAGTTCACAGCAAGGGCAAAAAATGTTCAGCATGTATTGGGTTTTCTTCCTAATGATTTTAAGGCCTACTGCTTCACTTATTTTGTTGATCTCATTTAGACTATGCTCTGACTCTCTAATGCTATTACCGAGTGGTCAGCCGGGGTCTTTGTGTATGACAAAGACAAGAATAGCACCACTGCCCCACAGAGAGCATATTGCAAGCAATGACTAACTGTGTAACATGGCATAACATTGGCCAACGTTAGGTGGTTTGTTAAGAGCAGCATAGATGACACCTAACTGGCTGCTGGTTCTGTAGTGCTTGAGTCTGTTAACATGGAATGGAATCGCACATCGGCTAACCACCCTCAAGAAACTGGTTGTATACAGATTCTGCAGAGTCTTCTAAACCAGTATAAAGACGCGAAGTTAAGTTATGACTGTGTCATCAACAATTCTTAGGTGGGTGAGCATTTCTCTACCCATGTTGATACCTGTGTTCTCCCAATTTAGTTTTCTAATGGCCGTCGTGAAAAGTTTTGGTGAGATTGTATCACCTTGACAAATGCTGCATTGTACAGTTATGTTGATTGGCTGGTAGAATAGGGTAATATATAAAATTTGTAGCCTTAATTTATCTTTTGTAACAGCTGAACAACCTTCTCTTCAATACCCTGAGAAATCAATTTTTTTTTCTTCAAGTAAATGAAAATGTCATGGATTACTAAGTAGCTGGGTGTATTTTGATCTAAACAGACGAGGAAAAAGTAAGTATTTTACCTTCATACTTTTAATTTTAATTACCATAACCTAAAAAAATACCAGAAACTTTGGAGTTAATGGTATGAAAAATCACACTGATTTGATTAAGTTGCTCCTTTTCTACCACTGGATGTAGAGGTCTTGTATTTTTCTTGTGGTTTATAGTTTCTACAGGAAGGGGTATCTGACCTCTTGCCAACCCTCCTTTGTAGCTTCTGATAAGTAACAGTGCTACTGTCCTTTTCCTCCTCTTCAGGTCCCTGACCACATGATAGGGATAAAGAACAAACAAAGGATAAATAAGTTCAGAGAAAAATTTACAATAGAAAACTAAACAGAAGACAGGCAGAGAAAGTAATGATAATTGGAACAGATCCACTTGTTGAAGAAGCTATTCAGCCGTTTGGTTTCTTGACACTTTCAAGGGGGAAAGAGGGGGGGGGGAAGCTCACATGCCTGGTGGTTTCCAAACAAGTTGCAAAAAAGGTAAAGGGTATCCTTTAAAAGATTTTAACCGCTGGTTGGAAATTTTTTTTTTTTTTTTATTTTTTTTTTTTGTTCGCCTTATTTCTCTAATCCCCAAGGCGGTGTGCGTTGCACTGCGTTTTTATGTTGCGCCTGTCGGCCCAGTGCATCCGACTTCAGCATGCATTTTATGTAAGGGTCTGCTTCCTCCTGCATTTTCTAAAGGTTTGCTTCCCCGGGGTAACGGCCGGTGCTGTGATGGGGATCGAACCCAGCACCTTCTGGTTGTGAGCCGTGTCACTTAACCACTAGGCCACGCCATCCCCGCTGGTTGGAAATGACAGCTTAGAGACTTCAGTAACTAAGTCACAGCTCATTTGAAGTGGGGTGGCTAGTGTCATTCCTTGCTGTCTTTTCCTTCCTTAACCTTGTCAAGTACCCATTTACCGCTGAACTGCATGGTGGCTGTAGAATTTGAACCCTGTACCTTTTCTATGAAAAGCAAGTGCGCTACCACAACTCTACACACCTGAAACAAGTATAACACCTAATTCTATTTGTAGAAAAAGGCCTACATATTCCCTTAATTTGAAAACTAAGGGGAATGAACTGGTCTTCACTATGAACAATTTTCTTGAAGTTATTAGAAGCCAGAGTAATGCATTTTATTTATCAATTTCCAGAAAGCAGATTGCACATTTTAATGATTGCAGTTTTTTGATGTACATAAAGAGGGGGGGGGGGGGAAGTGGGCATTGCATCTTTTGGTTTAAACATTTATCAGATAACTGTTTTTTTATGCCTCAGAAATTGTTACACGCACACACACACACACACATACACACACATACACACGTATGTGTGTTCATGAAAACAGACATAAACAATTGGCATACTTACCTGGAATATCATACTTCTTCTTGTCCCTTCTTACCTCACTCTGCTTCATTTTACTCTGTCCAACAATCACACTCTTACACAACTTTCACGTGTGCCCTCGGCGTGAGACCTTTCCATTGCACTTCGGTTGGGTTGACTTCTGTGAGTGCCCAAATCTAACAGGTACATACAGGTGCACAAATGCATACAAGCACTAGTTAACACTTCCTGATATCACCTGAAAGGCTGTGGCCTGGGGTGGAAAGTGGCGTGCATCCGCCATTAGAATACAGAGAAGCAAACACTTTAACCACAACAAAAAAAAGACAAACAAGAATTGAATTTATGATGCATGCAAAAATAAACAAAAGTTCTCAAACATCTTATATGTGTACTAAGCAATAATATGTTGGATATAAAATACTAATGCTGATCAGCTTCACACATATGTGTTAACAGCTAGGAGAACATATAGGCCGTTTCTACCATTAGGCAAGACTAGGTGGTCGCCTAGGGCGGCAAAATTTGAGGGGCGGCAAAAGGGCGGAAAATATTTTAATTTGAAATCAAACAGCAAAAAAAGTTTGCAAATTAGGTGAAAAAAAAAGAAATAAAGAAAAAAAATGTGGTTCTGTTGATGCTTTTAGTGTTACTATTTATTTATTTTTTTTAAAATCGATTAACAGCTAGGTTTTGTACTTCTCTTTCAAGATATCTAAAAGGGAAGTGCAATTCATGTTTCATATAAAAGAGATAAGTTACTATTAATGTTATATTATACACGTTGAATACAAGTTCTTTTATATCTAGTACACTAATTCTTCTAGCCTGGATGACATAGGGAGAAAGTGATGGTAGTAAAAGTGAGGGGACGGCATTTTTCAATTCTTGCCTAGGGCGGCAAAACACCTAGACTGACCTAGAAACGGTTCTGGGGACATATCAGCAGAAATCACCATTATCAACACAAGTGACTATACTTCCCTGATCAGCATAATCTTTCCGAAATTAGGCAACATAATAATGACTAAACTACACCATAGACTTTCCAATAATACAATTCTGCCTAATTACTGTAAGATGTGTATAAATATTTGTTCTATTATGCTTACAAATATAAAGTACCATGCTATTTGATTATGTCATTACAGGTCTATGTAATGTGTTATGTTATATTCTTCTCTTTTTGATATGAAGAATGATAACATTATAAAAGTAGTTCTGTGCCATACAAAATATTCCTCTGAATTATATCACTCAACAGCACTATGTAATTCCAGGTGCTCTATTGAAAATATTAGTCTCAATGTATATATTTGGTTTAAGTAATAGCATATAATATCTAGTATTACTATTTGCACATATATACTTGTATGTCACATTCATAGATAGTCTGTGGTATTATAGGTAGTCAAAAACATAATATAGTTGAAACATACACATCACCTAAAAAGCATTAACAAAGCACAATTTGTGAAGAAATGTTCCAACATCTAGGTTTTCAGTTTTTATACACGATGGCTTCTAAAATCTTATAGTGTTAAAAAATTAACATACTTTGGAAAATATAATGTTATTTAATGGACAAGACTCTGAATTATAATCACAACCATTTCAGAAATAAGTATCTCTATAACATTAAACAAGAATATTACCATTCATTCGTGGAATATTATAATGATTTAAAAAAAAAATACTTAACAAACAAATCCTCTTCTATCTCTTCCATTGAAGATGAAATATTAACACCAAACAATCATATAAATAATATCAGTATTAATGGAGGTGTTCAAAATGTGAAAATAATTGAAAAGACTTACAGCAAAAGAAGATGTGAAAGACATACAAAAACCATGGGATGGCATCACTTGATGGCTAGAAAACAACATTTATGAAATTCTGGAATGTTGAAAGGACTGACAGTTGTGGAACAGATTCAATATGTATGCCACAAGACATTGTACATGAGGATGAAAAAAGAATAAAGTGCATAAATATTCTTTTAGTTGAATGTTACACATATTTTGTTATTTTAAAAATCACAGCACGCAAAGATGGAAATGTCAGTCTCCTGCAAAGAAAATAAAACAAAGAAAAAATGTTGGACATACCAGATTGTTACTAAATGTCTGATATGTATACTTTTAGACATCTGACTTGACAATCACTCCTCTTCTACCTTTGCTGTTTAGAGGTCAAATGTTCTTCTATGTGCACATCATCTCTGAGTTTATCGTCTATCACCAATAGGACTAGACGTTGGCTAAATAATCAGGCAAAATATACTGGCCAAGACCCTCGCCTTGGCTTCCTTGTAGCGCTCCCTGGTAACCGGCTGTTTTCATGGCAGCATAGCTAACGAGGTGAGGATTCACATGATCCCTGTGGTAGTTAGCGACACATAGATGAAGTCAAGCATAGTACAACCGCCTGGAGGACCCCGGGGCACCTTCATCAGCACACTTGAGATGTGAAGAAAACAACGACAACCCACCACTTAACGTCCTTTTAGGGCGCACAAAAGAGTATTCCTACTCATTGTGACATTCAACAACAACAACCATTGTCATAGTTGGTTAATATCTTTTAATCTCCAACTTGTGGCCTGAGTGAAGTCTGAAGTTTGCCACTTGCTCACTTGTATTGAAGTTAACTAATCTAGTGTTACTGATAAAAACATTATTTTGCAAATAGTAATACAGTTCCAATAACAGTAACAGTGCTAAAAACAAAACAGATTTAAATAAAAATGTAAGACTTTTATTTTCGTTATAGTGGGGGTGGTCAAATTTAATTTTAAAATTGCAAGGTGCAGTTTTGCTGGATTTCAACCAAAGATGGCTCATGTTATGATCATGTATGCCTTTTTCAGAGCCAGTCAATGGCAAAAAGGGATAACGAAAATCATTTATGACTTATCTATGTGATAGGGATATACACATTTTTATTTAAAAAAAACCAAAATGAATTATTTTGAAACATGGCTCCTAGAATTTGCTTAATTTTAACTATAATATTATTTTGGAACTATGATGCTATATCGAGTAAGACAATAACAAATTTCACATTTCTTAATATAATTTTGTCAACATTTTAACACCATAATATTCATTTGAGAAAATTCTGCCACAGCCGTAGCAAATGGAAGACCATGGATTTATATATATATATATTTAGCAACACTATTAAAAACTATATAATTAAATTGAAACAAAAACTTTACTTCAGATTCTCGTACAATGTAAACCACTAAACAACTCTCAAATATGTAATGTTAGGGAATTCATATGGACATTGTTAAATACAAACTCTCATGCTCAGCAGATACTCATTAGTTTTCTTTTGTCTCTAATGCAAGTTCAAGATCATCAACTTAACTTAACGTCTTTATACTGGGTTAGAAGACTCCGAAGAGTCTGTATACAACTAGTTTCAACTGGTTTTTTATCTCAGATAACCCATTGAGTTATAGAATCCTGTTTTTATTTTTTTAAACTTTACTTGTCATTAGTGGAATCATTAGTTTTTCTTGTTAAATAGATTTTATTCTTAAATTTTCACAAACTACATCACTCAATCCTTTCATCCCTGCTTCTGTCCTTTCCGTAACGGAAATAAATCTTTCTAAAGTGACACTCTGAAACATTGGAATTATATTTTTGATCAAAGCATTGCCAGTTATCAATTATTTAATACAAGGTTGCACAAATTGTTTGCAAATATTTAAGATGGAGTGTAGTATGTGTATTAAATTACATGGAATGATAACTGAAATACTTTTGTTTTGTGAATACCAGACAACTGGAGTGGTGTATCGGAGTGTTCCTAATATGGTGAATCCAGATTAGATAATCAGACACTTTCAAAATTGTCAAATACTGAGTTGAAAAAAGAGGTTCATAGCCAAAGTTTGGTAGTCGCTTCTGTATACGATCAATTATCCTGAAAAGGCAGTAAAGAACACAAATAATGGAAGACTTCAGGGGAAACAGCTGAAAAAACTTTATGCTAGCTGTGAAACGACTGCAATGAACTACAATGGAATGTATGGTAGTCTATTTGTATAAAGTACTAGTTTCAAAGATCACTTCAAATAGACTGAGTGGGTAAGATACAACCAGAATGTTTTTAGTTCAATTCCAAGTCTGAAAAGATAAAACTAACAAAAGGAGGAAAAATCTTCAGAGCCATGACCCAAGTGGGCCCTCACTCCATAGTGTTAAGATGCTAAAGTGCTACAACACTGGTTTTGATAGGATAACTGCACCTGATGATCAGATTGCCTCTTTTGTAAAACTGCTTTGAGAATAAAATCACTATTTCATTCAGAGTACACAGTAACATATATAACACATAATTAATATATCTTATACACTTTAAATTCTATTTGACACTAATATTTAAAGCTGTTAAACTCGCTTCATGTATTTATGCTAGTCATGTCAACGAATGATTGCAAAAGTAAACCATACATTCAGACACAATATGTGAGCTACCTGCACTTCATACACACACACACATGTACATATTTTTACATGAAAATGAATCTATACTTTTCACACAATGAAAATGTCTTAAATATTTACTCAGAATATTTCTAAATATATATCCAACTCTGAAAACTCTTAGAATGGCTTTTCATACAATATGTATATATATATATATATATATATATATATATATATATATATATATATATATATATATATATATATATATATATAGCCACTGATCCTCACACAAATTGGACTGCACACTAACAGACTAGAACCTATTTGTGTCATGTATGATTCTGTGACCACCACCAGTAAAAATAAAAATGAATTTTGAGTAACAGCTCAACCTTCCATTAAACAAATAGAAATAACATTGTTACAGGAAAAAATAATATTGCTACAGTTAAAAAAACTGACAATGCTCAAATGTTAAATCAACACTATTTAGAGAAAATTAGAATTTAGCAATCTGAAAACACAAAATACAACAACATCAAGACATTTTAAACATTTTCTAATTATTTTGCTGTAAAGCATTTGCTATATTGCTAGAGCAGCTCACACATTTACATAGAGATTTGCAAAAACATGAGATTCTTCATTATTTTTGCATGAAGACATTTTCTTTCCATTATTCCTATTATTGCTTACCATCATTTGGCTTGATTTGTTAATCATCTGTAATATCTTACTTTCTCTATAAAATTGTAAAGAAATGTATTGACATTTTCTGCATTTTGTTTAACCTTGCAAAATATCTGTAAGCACCAGAAACAAACTAACGCACAAACTAACACACAAACAAAGGCACACAAGTACTCTCAACCAAAACCCCAATCAATCTTGGAGAGCAAATCTGAACAGAATGGTAAACTTATAAATTATATTTACATTTATTTTAAAGCTTTTAAAGTTTCAGTTCCTCCTATTTTTAGCCTTGTCTCTTTTCTTCTCATTTTCATTCCCCTTTTATTACTTCTAAACTTTCAAGATTATCAGCACTTACATTTTTTTTCAATTTTTGCACCCCAACTCGTTCCGATCCAAATGTTTACTGTCTGTCCAAAACCGTATCAATTGTTCTCTTGATCTTGTGTCTTTCATCTATTTTTTGGAAACATTCTTTGTCACTGCACTCCTTTTACTGTGTTTTAAAATGGGCAACTATTTCAGTGGTTACCATTTGTAGCACTATATTTTACCCAATATAGGTAAGAACACTCTCCAACTTATGAATTTATGAAAAACACAGCATAAAAGTCTGCAGATTGTGGCACATCCTTCTGAGTTTATAAAAATAGCTCTACTAACAATATCTCATTTATGACATAGGAATAAATGAGTGCATAGTTCATTATCCCAAAGTTTAGAAAAAGAAAAAGAAGAAAATAAAACAGTATCTTCCTTTAAATTTATTTATGAATATAAAACTAAAATCCAAAAAGAGACATAATCATAAACTATGATAACTAGACATTAAGTTAGCAATGACAATTAAGTTTCAACAAGATCAACAAAAATAACAGTTAAATGACCTCATTGGAAATATCAAATTAAACTTCTATAAAATGTGGAAGCAAAGATATGTGTAATGTATCTAAAAGATGAAATCAAAACTCCACTAAAGTATAAATTAAAATGATATATCAAACCAAATGTAACATTATCCAAAAGCAAATGTACCCTTTACCAAAACCAAAACCGAATTCTAGATTATCATTATACTCTACAACCATTCATTACAATTTAAAAAAATATACATTTGATTTCAAATTATATTCATATCACATATTTCATGATTTTTCAAGCAAGAAAGAGAATTAAATCATTGTATACCAGACTTTAATATAAACGTTGACCATATATCACAATAATTTCATATTGAGCTTTGCTAATTGGTCAACATTACAAATGATCACATTTGAACTTGAAGTTACAGTTATTACACAAACAATTTCCACAAAAACATTTGATAAAGCTGCATTTATGAATAGTCTGGGTCAATGAATTGGAGGCAGCACAATAGGCAAGTCTGCTATCAATTTTTTTGTTGGCTTTTTCATCCTCCAGGTGTCTTCGCCAATGCAAATGTCACCCCCTCGCCACCATTGTTCTAAATTGTCATACCAGGACGGTCCTCTATCTTCATCATGAGCCATTGCACACAGCCGACACCAAAAGAATGTATTAATTGTCTCACCCGTTCCTTTCCACCTGCAGGACAATAAATTAAGATCTTTATTAACATTTTAAGATTTAATAATGCCTTTGTGTAAACTAAAATTACTCTAATCAAATAAATCACTGAAGAGATATTTGAAAACATCAAACATTTTAAGAAGATCTTAACTTAACTTAACGTCTTTATACATGTTTAGAAGACTCTACAGAGACTGTATACAACCAGTTTCATTTACATTACCTTGCCCTTAAAAGCTATGCACATCCAATTTATTCTTAAATGCATTAACTGTCCCTGCCTCCACTACCTCCCATGGCAAATAATTCCAAGCATTCACCACTCTCTGACTAAAAAAATATTTCCTAATATCTATAGCTGTAACTATAACTATAGATTTGTAACTACCTTTTTATTTCCTTGTTCAATGGTTATAGCAAAGGATTGGCAAATTTTCTTTTTTTCATATATTTGTTTTGTGGATGTCCAACTGTGTTATCAATTACTTTCTTGATAAATTAAATTTTATATATAAGAAAACTACAATAGTTGGTTGGCGTATGTCATGCAGTGACTGATCAGTTGTGAGAACATCACAGCAATCTACAAAACATGGTTTGTTACTGTTCTACCATGGTTAAATAAATCAAAAACAATTTCAAAAAAAGTTATGAGCGAATGACAAAGAAGCAGAGGAAGAAGCTATATTCATATCTTAATTTCTTTCATTGCGTTCAGGGTCTTTTGGTCATGCTATATCTGAAGGCCAGTCGCCATGATGAAGTCTGTAGTCTTCACTAGGTCGGAGCAGCTGCCCAACAGCATTTGTTTCAGCTCCGCACCTTCTGGCCAGGTCTGGTATCTTATTTCCCTATAGGGTGGGCATTCCTGTAGAATGTGTTCAGGACTCTAGCCACAGGGACATACATCGGTGTGTGATATCTTTAGTAGGTATAGATGTTCTAGCAGTCTGCAGTGTCCAGTTCTCAAATAAGGTAGTTTATTGATTTCTTTTGAGTTGGTGAATTTGGTCTGGTGTACTGCTTATGTGTCTGTCTTCTCTCCATTGGTGTATACACTGCTTTTTTCTGATGTTCTTAATCTCTCTATATGGCACTCGATGATTAAATTGTGCCTTTTTGCTGCCATCTTTTGCTAGAGAGTCAGCTCTCTCGTTTCGTCAGCTCTCTCGTATTGTGACATGTACATGTGATGTAAATGAAACTGGTTGTATACTCTGCAGAGTCTTCTAAGACAGTATAAAGACGTTAAGCTTCAGGTGATTCCGCAATGGGAGGGTAGCCACTGGAGCGCTATTGTTGAGAATCTCTGGAGTTATCTATTTCTGCTCTGATCCTTAACTTTTTTATCCTGGTTTTAAAGACTCTGTAGAGTCTGTAGACAACCAGTTTCTTCTACTTCACTGGATCTAAAAATAATGATGGGCATCCAACCTATTCTTGAATGCATTAATTGACCCCGATCCCATTATTTCCTGTGCCAATGCACTCTAAACATTCACCACAATGTCCAGCACTTACTGGAAGTATTCGTTGTATAGATTATCATCTGTATCCAGTTTGTGTAAGTATTCAGCTAACAATTTCGGCGATGGGAACTCATCCACGTGAATAAAACTGTGTGGGGGCGCAGCTCTTTCGTAGTCTTCAGGTGCGGCACCCATTACAATTGGGATCACATCATTTCTGTGAGAAAGAGAATTAAATAGGTGATCAATTAGTCTTGCATTTGGTATCTGAATTCCCATAGTTTCTCTCGACCTTTGTCTCCATCTACCTTGTCGGGGTAGATGTGCATGCATTAATAGCATATTTACAGTAGTCTAGCATGAAGGGTATATTTACATTTCTCTAGTACGAATAGCACATTTACAGCAGCCTCACGTAGAGTGGATACTACTGTCTGGTCAGACAAAACATACTGATCGGACATGTCATTCAAAGCCAGACAAAACATACTGATCGGGCATGTTAGTCAGAGTCAGGCAAAATATATTGGCCAAGACACCCCCCCCCAATTTTGACTTCCTCATTGTTCTCCCTGGAAACAGGCCGAATTTCTTGGCTGACGGGATGGGGGACACGTGGATAAAGTCAAGTATAATACAACCGCCTGGAGGACCCTGGTCCACCTTCATCAGCACGATCGGAATGTAAGGAAGGCAAATGAACCCGCCACTAAATGCCCTTTTCTGGGCGCACAAAAGAGTAAACTTACTCATGGTAGGCATTCACAACAACAACAGAAACATAAGTCCAGCAGTATTAGTATATTTACAGTAATGTAGTAGTATTGTACATGTGTTTGAAATGGCAATCGTATATCGTAAGATATACTTCCTTCGAGGATAACGTTTTAGAGGATTCAATGTCCCAGACCACAACTATTGTGAAATGAAAGTCGGAGGGTCTGTAGTAAAGCTGTGCACCACAGGTTCATAATTACATAAATAGGCATGCACCAGTTTTGCCAGGGGCACACCGAGGAGTTTGTGTGGGCCACTTCCTTCTCCTGAGATCTGAGTACTTGGGGCAGTCCTGAAGTTGTTGTTTGTGAATGCCTACAATGAGTAGGTTACTCTTTTGTGCGCCCTAAAACAGAAGTTAAGTGACGGGTTGCAGTAGCTTTCCTCGCATCCCGATCGTGCTGATGAAGGTGGACATTGGTCATCCAGTCGGTTGTGCTACGCTTGGTTTTACCTGGGTGTCACTCATTACTATGGGGATCACGTCGATCCCTCATCTCCTAGCCAGGCTGCCATGAAAACAACCCATTTCCAGGGAGGGCTACCAGGAAACCGAGGTGAGGGTCTTGGCCGTACGTTTCGCTTGACCCCGACTAACATGTCTGATCAGTATATTTTGCCTGACCAGACGTTAGTCTTCCTACCCGTCCTGAAGTACATGTGCTGCTGTCATGTCTGCCTGGGCGTAGTAACGCAAGCTGATGGTACCTATTTGAATTATGTGTACAGGCGGTGTCTCAGTATGTTTTGCCAAGTTCGGAGACGAAGTATGGTAACCTGGTCTTTGACGGACAGTTAACCGTATCCGTCATCTGCGTGGTGTTTGGCATGTTCTTCCTGCCACTTTACCTTGTATTGTTCTTTTAATATGGCTTTTGCTTCTTCATTGGTGACCAGGTGTGAGAGCTGGACTGTCTACATTGGTGACGTCAGGAGGCTAAATCAGTTTCACACGAACTGTCTGAGACACATACTACATTTACGCTGGCAGGACAATATCATAGACGATGAAGTGCTGCTCAGAGCCAAAATGCAACGTATTCATGCAATTTTGCAAAAATCCCAATTGAGATGGGCTGGCCACCTTGTCTGAATGTCTCGCGAAAGGCTTCCAAAGAGGCCCCTATTTAATGAACTAGTGAAGGAGAACGATCACAAGGACGTCCCAAAAAATGTTTCAAGGACGGTCTGAAGGAGTCCCATCAGTTCTGTCAAATAGACATTAACACGCATGAGAACCTGGCTCAAAATCGCTCAACACGGAAGAGTGCGGTCACAGACGGCGTTGAAGTCAGCGAGGGTCTCCGTATCCAGGCTGCTCAGGACAGACTTGCAATCAGGAATTCAAGAGCAGAAAAACTTAACACTATGTAGCTCAGAAGTATTGTATTACTTGTATAATAGTGGTATTACAGTACTGAAGTAGTAGTAGTGTAATAATAGTTGCCCTGGTAACAATAAACAATATAGGTATACATAATCATCATTATGAACCCTGCTGACTGGCTTCCGCAATCATACATTTTTCCTATCTGTTCCTTGGTACATTTCTTAATTCTGACATTTTCTGTTTTCAAGTTATTATTTTCTATTTTCTGTTTGTCACCCTCACCCTGTTTTGCAATTTTACTGCTCTTTGTAACAATGTGCTCTGTACATTCAGTCTCTCCTAGCATGATATATAACACTGATTTGTGTGCCCTGTGTAATATATGCTGTCTTTGTGTATAGATCTCCCACATCCCATCCTCATTAGTCTTCTTTCGTGTCCATCTAATTCTTGTCCTTCTTCTATTGTTGTTGCTGTGTAAAGCCCACGATGAGTATGTTTACTCTTTTGTGCGTCCTGACAAGTTCATTAAGTGACCTGTCTCAATAGCTTTCCTCGCATACTCAGCGTGCTGATTACGATATAAGCTATTGTTCAAGACTTGGTTTCATATGCGTGATGATCACTACTATGGAGATCACATCGATCCCAACATCGTATATCAGACTGCCATGAAGCAGTCTGTTTCCAGGGACAACTGCATGGAAGTGAAGTGGAATCTTGATCATCATGTTTGATATTCGATCATCACATGTGATGAAGGCCACTATCTCTGTTCAGCCGCGCGGATAATCTTTTCTCTTGCTGTGTCCACCAGAATGGGTAACATAGCGCTGTGATTTGGATTAAAGCTAGGAAGAAACTGCGCCATTTGTCAACCTCACTCTCTCACCCCGAGCAGCCTTTGGCCAATGGCAAGACATTATCGAGACGACTGGAGATGGCACAAGATGCAAATTATTCCTGAGGGTTTCTTCCAGGACCTTTTCCCGTAAACAAGTATCTCGCAAGGCAGTGGATGGGGTGGGATGACATCTATCGGTGTATTTTTCTGCTATTCCTATAGCCGCAAGAGGTCGCAGGGACATCGCTCAGCGTGTGAGTAATGTGTTGGGCATCTCTCCCGGACGACGTGTCCTAGTCCATTATAGTCACGTGTCTAATTCACACAATCACACCAAAACCGACACTGTCTACAGCTAAGGCGAAAGGCGCCAATCTCGCGAAGTTTAGCCGTGTGCTCTAGACCGTGGAAATACCACACAGGTTTAACCGTAGTACGAATTCTTGTAGACAATGTCTATGCCAGGATAATCGGAGGGAAGAAAACACAAAGAATTAACGAATTAATTAGTCCAAATTTAAAACAACAACACGTTTCCATGAACACAAGTGTAAGTCGTCGACTAGTGTGAATACCAGGCAAATCCGTGACCTGGCGTCATCCATAATGAACTAAAACACCAGAGTAATGTTAGACCCCCCCCAGTCGCTACGCACCATCTCTGCTGCTCAACCTGATCCCAACTTACATAGTCTGATCAGTATGTTTTGATTGACCAGACGTTAGTCCCCTCTCCCCTTCCTTCTTCTGTAAAACCACATCTCTGTGACATCCATTGATCACCTTGATTTGCTACCAACTCCTCTTTCCTCAGTTGCAAATGGATTTAACACAAATGAACTCTATTATGTACTTCAATTGAGAGCATGCACACAAAGATACGTTTATTCAGATATCTCGTCAGAACAAGACCAAGAACAAGAATGACGTTACGACGAACAAGTCTTCATCGGGGACAAAGAGTAATACAAATGAAAACAATTCAAACTAGATAACAGATCATGAGAGTAAACATGAACACACGATGGTATTTTCTACTATCATCCGGTTGGGTGGTATATCGGTAGATATTTATATCCCACGGAGTGGATTCTGCGGCCCATTACTTGGTAGGAAAGAACAGACTCACCGCGCCTACATATACGTCGGAAAACGACTAAAGACAGATGTGGATGTAGCTAGCAAACTCATCGTATAACACATTTCTACACACAGTAGCAGTGCAAATGCCCACACAATGTTTTGGCACAACCTTCCTAAAGAAAGTCAACTTTAGTGGCAGTCTTATTCTCCACCTATAGCTAAAAATTGAGACAAGGATAAATAAAAGGGCTGTTCCAACTTGTACAAGCTTTTATACTTCTTTTTTTTACTTCCAGTACCGCTGGACCTTCACTTTATTAAAGGTATGTACTTCCAGTACCGTTGGACCTTCACTTTATTAAAGGTATGTACTTCCAGTACCGTTGGACCTTCACTTTATTAAAGGTATGTACTTCCAGTACCGTTGGACCTTCACTTTATTAAAGGTCTGTACTTCCAGTACCGCTGGACCTTCACTTTATTAAAGAGCTGTACTTCCATTTGAAAAGATTTATGTTATATAATGCTTTCCCTTTAAGATGGTAACATCACAAACAAGCACAACTCAGATACTGTCGCAATAGACACAATACGAAATCTATGTTACAATCAAAGAGGTCATCGCCAGGTACAAACACAACATAAATGAAACCGAACAGTTGATCCTTATGGCTTTACTCGTCAAATTGCTGGTGTTAAGCTGAAGGATTATTATGATAGGGGAATAAATGCCGTTCGACTTTGAGTACAGACCAGGTTTTTATGTTATTTCCGATAGAAAATAAACTGTCTTACTGAGGTTTTTCTTCTTCTGCGTTCGTTCTCAATCTCCCGCTAACAAACCATGAAGAGGGCTTTGCAAGTAACAAGATGTTGTCCAGAGAACGGAATGCGTTGTGTTGCTAGTTTACAGCTTGGCTTCGATATTTGCACCTTTCGGTCCGATACATCAGTCTTCGGCAGGACTGAGGTTTTTAGATCGTGTCCTTTTGGTGAGAAGACGGTATGGAAATTGTTCGAGCACCAGCCCCTATCACCCACACGAAAACACCAAACAATCACAAGAATAGCAACAACCATGGATAGTCACATGTTATTCTTCTTCTTCTTCTTCGTTCGTTCGTTCTCAATCTCCCACTACCAAACTATGAAAGGGCTTAAGTAGCAGAATGTAGTATAGAGAACGGAATGCGTTGTGTCGTAGTTTACAGATTGACTGCGATATTTGCAACTTTCGGTCCAACACATCCGACTTCAGCAAGCAATTTTTGAGTACTGGGTTAGCATTCCCTCTTCGATCCCTTCTCCTTAGCCAGTCTGCCCTGCTGCAGCCTGTTATCCAGGATCACCGCGTGGAGGTGTAGAAGGGTCTTGGCAGCTATAGTTCGCTGGCCCTGACGCTAGCAGTCAGCTATGGGTCGCTGACCACTGCAGCTCATGCGCCGCTCAGCATCTTGATCCGACAGGTTATTCAATCATCATTATTGAGATTTGTTATGTGTTTTAACTTATGTTGTTTTTGTCCTTGACAAAACCATTCTATCGTAACAAAGGTTTCGTTTTTTATTTGTTCATTCAGCTTCGGTGCCTTATCTGTACTCATTTAAGTTGTTATCAACTTCGAAAGACATAATGCAGGACGACAACACAGCTGACTCCACATATGTGTGCCTTAAGTGCAGCAGAGTCTGCCGTGCCAGATTTGACTTTACAGCCATATAAGATCACATCTCGCAGCACAAGTCTGATGATGTCGCCATCCGATGGGCAACTATTATCAACTTTTTACCTTTCGTAGCACTGCAGCTTCGATTTATTGTAACCTTTTTGTGGAAGACCGGCATACACTTTGAAAAAATAATATGAAAAACAGAAACATAAAATGCACAGCATGACCAGTTTCAGTATCAGAAACAGTATTAATTGGAGTGTCAACTTACGTTAAACCATTTACGAAGAACTTTTCTGTAATGTAGTCTCTGCAATTGGAGTTTTCAAAAGAGAGATAAAACTTGTAATCTCTGTTCAGCATATCAAAACATTTGTTGGACTCGAACCTTGGACATGTTAATGTTCCGCATGAGCCGTAAATATCCACCTATGTGAAGGAAATACGACAAGATTAAATTACAATTATGAATGTATTACTCACAGTCAGACGCATTGCAAGTTACTGTTTGACGTGCAAATTAGGGATACAGGTAAACACATTTTGTAAGTTTATTTTTATGAATATTAAAAAAAAAATGAAATGCCGAGGACGTAATAAATAACTGTCATCGCTATGTTGCCTGCAGAGTGCGATACTGAGTATCCTCATCTTTCTTCTAATCATGATACTTGTAAATTTGTGTTTGGTTTGTTAAATTTATTCTGCCTATTCCTGAGGGTTTCTTCCAGGACCTTTTCCCGTAAACAAGTATCTCGCAAGGCAGTGGATGGGGTGGGATGACATCTATCGGTGTATGTCTTGCTATTCCTATAGCTGCAAGAGGTCGCAGGGACATCGCTCAGCGTGTGAGTAATGTGTTGGACATCTCTCAAACGTGCCTGTTTGACTGATTAGTATATTTTTAAAATCAATGTATTATGGGGACGATGTGATTGAAGTCTGACAACCTTCAAAAACATATTATTTAGCGATGTGTATAATTTTAAGCAAATGATCACAACACAATCTACGCCACCGTGAAAACATTCTACCAAAACAATGCACAGAAATGGAAATGCTGACTGACTATGAGGAAACACACTATTGCCATAAAAACATCTTAATAATTTTAGAGATCCCAGGAATAAAAAAGGTAAACTGCCAGAGTATCCACCTAAAACCCCTAGCTCATGTGCGGGTTGAAAGAAAATACAGCCCTAAGGACTGGACATTTATACACAGATGGATCTGCAGAGCGTGCATAATGGCGGAGGAGGCATCTTCGTTAGATACAATAGAAAAACAACCCATAGGGCTTTTCTTACTGGAAAGATTTCTTCCAGCCTTAAGTCAGAGTCTATGGCGTTTCTGCGGGCAAACAGAATGTTCATCAGATCAGATGAACATCCGCCAACTCAGATTGTATTCTTCGCACATTGCAGAGCACCACTAGAAACAATACAAAACATCATCATCATCATCATGTGGCATGTCCTTGGCAGAACTTCGTTCTCATCACATCCATTCGATATGAATCTCGATCAGCAGTCAGTCTACTCGCCTGCTCCATGTTCATATTTAGGGTGCTCTTGGTGCCTTGTGTCCATCTACGTTTTGGTCGGCCTCTGCATTGTCTTGTAGGAACAATTCCCTCCAGAATTACTTTTTGTAGTCCGTCATGCGCTTGATACAAAATACCAGAGGTAAATAAATGGTGCCGGTAATCAGATCAGAGCTCAACAAAATTCGCTCCTCAGTAGCTAGCATCCCATCGTGGAATCACATAGAATGATAGAGCTGATGCGCTGTTAGAGTAGGCAGGGGACAGTAAGTCTTAAGGACATCGTTAGTACTACATGTATGTAAACGTGTTACGGATACAGCAAAATAAGAGTTTGAAGAATGAATTAAATACAAGCTTGGGATCAAGATGCTGAGCAGCGCATGAGCTGCAGTGGTCAGCGACCCATAGCTGACTGCTAGCATCAGGGCCAGTGAACCAAAGCTGCCAAGACCCTTCTACACCTCCACGCGGTGATCCTGGATAACAGGCTTCAGCAGGGCAGACTGGCTAAGGAGAAGGGATCGAAGAGGGAATGCTAACCCGGTACTCGTACTAAAAAATTGCTTGCTGAAGTCGGATGTGTTGGACCGTACTTGCAAATATCGCAGTCAAGCTGTAAACTACGACACAACGCATTCCGTTCTCTATACTACATTCTGCTACTTAAGCCCTTTCAGGGTTTGATAGCGGGAGATTGAGAACGAACGAAGCCAAGCTAAATACAAGCTTGTTTTAATTTGTTTCACATCAAGCTGTGTTGGTGTATGTGTGCAATAAGATACACGTATAAAGGTGTACGTGTGCTACTGAATATAAGAGGTGTGCCACAGTTGTGTAGGAGAATTATAATTTGGGAAGAGTAATAGAAGGTAAAAAGATGTTCACGTGTGGTGTAGCAGTGAGATATATGGACCAGTGCAGAAGTGAAGCTCCGCTGCACGTGATCATTAATGATGCAGTGACGTAGGATTGATGAACCAAGAGCGTGTTGACTGAGAGAACTGAGCAGCTCTATCACATTTGTTAATTAATGGCATGCGCATAAGCCTAGGGTGAGCCAAGAGAAGAATCGTATTGTGGATGAAGCTCTATTATATGTAAACATTAATGGTCCCAGTGACCAGGATTTATTGAAGAGAAGTGTAGAGGCGAAGTGCAGGACTATTACAGCAGTAATACATGATCAATAGTAGCAGCCCCTTTTCGGTCATTTCCAACTATAGATTGATGCAACCTTGGAGTAGCAACTCTCTAATGAGTTTTTGGCCTTCCTTTTTCTTTCGGCTCCGTCTCCTCACATCCCTGTTCCCACATGCACCACTTCTCGCCAAGCCAAAGGTGGCTCCTCATTTCAATCGGTCCACAGCCCTGTCTCCCCAAGAGGCCAGATCCATATCCTCCATGTCCCGCCCACATGTGTCCTCAAACCGCAGCTGTCCCTCACCACACGCCAGCTGCCCACAGAGGTATGCGACCTCCACCCATGCGACGAACATGACCAATCCGTCGTAGTCCTCGTTGGCGAAGGAGGGTGCACATACCCGGAAGACCAATACGAGAATGCACCTCCGCACTCGCCACACTGTCTCTCCACAAGACGCCAAGGATGAATCTCAGGCGCAGAAGGAGAAAGTTGCGGAGCCCATTCTCCTGCCTGGTAAAGGCCGCCCCGCTGCCATACAGAAGCGAACCGGCGACACAAGCACCGCAGACCGTGGCGCCGGTTCAGGCTGCAAGCAATGGGTTCCCACAGACATGCGCTGGGAGACGAGAAAACAGGACAGCAGCCCTGCCAATGAGATTGCCTATTTCAGTCTAGGAAAAGCTTATCATTGATGAGGGACCCAGGTAGGTCAACTGGTCCACCGTTTCCAGCTTGCAGCTATCGATAGCGATGACTGGGGTGGCATCCACGTCTTGCCCCAGCACATCTGTTCCAGTCAGGCCTAATGTGAGGCCGAAATCTCTGCACATCGGGTAGAAGCAATCCATCAATCCTCAGAGCCCATGCCGAGCGTGAGTGATAGCTGCAGATCCTACAATATATGATCACTGGTTTTTAATTTGTGAGTTAATTGTCTCGTACACATGACTGAACTTCACGATATTGACGTCTTTCGCCCCTAGTTCGCAAAGTAGAACAAAAATGGACTTAAACACGTCGGCCGGGAAGATTGGGCAATGCACGATTAACAATATGTCCAACACACATCGCTCACACGCTGGGTGATGTCCCTTCAACCTCTTGCGGTTATGGGAAAGGCTAGACACACACCGATAAACGGTTGTTATTCTACTTTTAAATAGAGACTTATCAAATGCTACTGTTTTGTAAGATGATTTGAAGCGTGCTATTACCAGTTGCTGTATATTTCGTCACCTAGCCACAAGCCGGAAAAAAATGTGTCTCATTATTTTCCTGTGACATTTGATACGAAGCTCCCTCGTGGGTTACCTTGAAATGGTGGCGAGGGAGCTTGCATGTCTCAATGATTACAGGAGCTTAAAATAGTCACCCAAGTTGGATAGTTCATGGGGGAGGGAATAGACTAAACATGGACAACTCACCTAGAGTATAATAAATTAGGTTTGGGCCGACCACCCAAATCTATTTTTTTTAAAGTTGGTTAAGAAAACATTGATAAGAATGCAAAAGCAAACTACATTAGGAAAGAAAGGGTCTTTGGAAACGAGAAGAACGACGCAGTGGAGTGAAAGCCGCAAGGACGCCCCACGGCTTACTGCCCGTCTTAATATTAAGAAGAAAATAAATATAGCGACATAGAATGTTAGAACAATGTACCAGGCAGATAAAACAGCCAAGATAGCTAAAGAGATGAGGAATTACAAATTGGCAGTGCTAGGACTGTGCGAGAAAAGATGGATACAATCAGGGAAGATGAGACTGACTACTGGGGAAATGATAATGTATTTTGGAAATAGGGAACTGATGCCAAACATACAGGGGTAGTGTCACTGATGCTCTTCAGAGAAGCACAGCGGGCGCTCATAAAGTGGGAGGCTATTACCAACCGAATCATGAGCGCAAGCTTTAGAATGTGGAACGAACACATCCATATAAACATCATTCAGCGCTATGCCCCAACTAACGAGGCTGACCATGATAAAAATCAAGTGTTCTACAACAAGCTGAAAGAGGTCCTTGAAACGCAGAAAAGGAAAGATCTCTTAATTTTAATGGGAGACTTCAATGCTAAAGTGGGAACAGATAACATAGGTTACCAACAGATTATGGGAAGACAAGGAATATGACAGATGAACCAGGCTCTTACATGGAATCCTCAGGAGAAAAGAAAGAGACGTAGACTGAAAACTACGTAGAGAAAAGAATGTGAGAAGGAGCTAAAATTAAAAATGACACCTGGAGAGAGAGAGGCAGAAACAGCAGCCCGGGACCGTGTACGCTGGCGAGATGTTGTCGATGGCCTATGCACCGAGAGGGGCGACAAGCTTTGATTGATTGATTTGAAACGAACATAGCGATTATGTGGATTTAAGGGTTGTATACCGTAACGCTGATTACCTTGTCTGTGATACTTGTCATTCTTACATACCGTGACGTCTCAAAGTCAAGGCGCGCAAAGGTTTACCAACAACGATCTACATTAATTTTTCACCTGTCGGTGTCATTGGTGAAATTGTTGGGGCTTGTATCTGAGATTCGCGCAGGTCATCACAATCTGGCTGGACTACCTCCGCTACCTTCTGTGGTTACGTGCAGACTGAATTAATCATAGCGCCTTTATCAATATGTGGGTGACTTTGCCTCTCACCTTTTGACAATACGTTATGAATAGCTGGGACTATTTCTGTGCCATTCGTTATGAACAAAGTGATTTGGTCTTTGCCATGCTACTTTCCCAACCTATTAGATGGCACACCCCCGCTGCCTCGCGGGATACCTGTTTACAGGAAAGGCTTCGGAAGAAAACCGCAAGTCAAAATCTGCATTCTATGCTTTCTCCAGTCGTCTTGATAATGTCTTGCTACTGGTCAAAGGTAGCTCATGACGAGAGATAGGGTAAGTGAGGTTGACATATTGCTAAAATCTTCCTCATCTTAATCCAAATCACATCGCTAGTCACTAATTTCAACGGACAGAGCAAACTGGAAAGATTGTCCACACGACTGAACAAAGATAGTGGTCCTCATCATGCGTGATGGACAAACATCATCACTTGTTTGGGTGCCAATATATGAATAATGTTGAAGAAAAGAAATTTGGCTATTCTTAGCCTTCTTGATTCCTAATTCGTATTTTCCATCCACTGTTAGTATATCTCCACGACATGATACGATCTTGACGTGTTACAGTGTCATTTCATATTCTTATCTGTAGAGCAGATATTGAGTCAACTGCTATTATTCATAGTATTCTTTTTTTCATTCTAAATACATTACTTTTGCTGTTTACTTGAATCATCAATTCTTGTAAATCGTGTTCGCTTTCAGCTAGCAGAACTGTGTCATTCGCCAATCTGAGATTATTGTGTTGACACTCCAATACGTCCTGGCATTTCATATATCATTTTACATCTGTATATGATGAGTAAATCCTGCCAGATCTTACAGTGGCAGTTTTTTTGTAAGTATAGGTTGCTGAGCATTCTTGTTTCTTATTTAGCTATGTTTTTTCAAGCTTGTAATTAGTTTCTCACGCTGGACTATGTCCCATGCCCTTTTATAACCTATAAATTACACATAAATGGTTTTTTTTTAATTCTCGTACTTATTTGATATTTTTCTGTTTGTGTCCTAATACAGAATATTACTTTTCTTGATCCAATGATCCTTTCTAAATTCAAATCGTTCACTCATAACTTCCTTGTCTCCTCTGTAACTTATTCTCTCCTGTATCATTTGATGCAGTATCTGAATGGTGTGGCTATAATCAGGCTGATTCTTCAAAAAATCTGAACACTCGGTTGCACGAGCTTTGTTGGATAGTGTTACAAAGACTGATGTAATCAGGTCGTGTATTGTAAATGTCGTTACACAGATCACTGATTTTAGCTGCATCGAATTTCCATAGCGCTTCTACAAAATCTATATTTATTGTGTTCATGCCTTTTTCTTTCTCTTTCCTCATATCTTTTATTGCGTTCTCTACTTCTGATCTGGGGTCGTCATTATTAAATGTTGATGGTTTGTTACCTTTATTGTTTACATCATTAAGGCAAAACCGATTGATGATTTCGCCAGTATCGCTTGCGGTAGGCAACAAGTAACATCGAATAGTTCACATATTTTTCTCATCAAGCAAGATGTCTCCGTTCTTGTTTTCAATGTATAATCTTCATTGAGTCAGCCCTGCTGTGTTTGAAAGAAGATTAATTTTTCAATGGATAGTTTTCAGCTTCTTTTCCATGTATTATATTATCTTACCTAGAAGCTATAATGACAGACGAAAGCAATGAAAGCCAGCTAGTGCTTTTTTTCACAGATGCCTGTCCGTGGTTACAGCGCTAAAGAGCCAGAAAAATACAGAACTAAATGACTTCAGATCAGTACTCAACTATGTCAGCAGTCCACACTTAGAAGAGTCGTAGAATAATGGGTTCCATTCCACTGTAACATTCAATGCAACGAGGAGGCATCCAAACCAGATTCAAGCGGGTCTTACCAGGAGTCCAAAAGGTTTATTAGAGCAAGATACGTGGACAAATGAGAATTAAAGAATAACCGCTACACAAACTGTGATGCTTATTACCAGTTAAACAGAAGAGAGCACGTGGTGGTCTTCAGATTACGCACAGGCCACAGCAGACTAAGATACCATATATTCAATAAACTGAAGATAGGTGGCACTGACGAATGCATCTGTGGCACTGGGAACATGACTTATGAACATCTGCTGCAAAATTGCCCGACATACGAGGACCAGAGAAAGCACTTGTGGCCATCACCAGTGCAAACACATGACAAGTTCTATGGCAGTGTCGACAGCCTCGGCATGACCGCTGTTTTCCATAACAAATTCAAGTCCACTCCTGACAGCTAATGAAGAAGAAGAAAATATTATCTTACATTTTGATTATCTTCATTGCTCTTTTGCGTGTTGGTATTAGTAGTTCAGTCCCATATATTCACTGCTCTTTTGCATGTCGGTATTAGCAGTGCAGTCCCATATATTCAATGTTCTTGTGCATGTCGGTATTAGTAGTCCAGGCCCATATATTCACTGCTCTTGTGCATGTCGGTATTAGTAGTTCAGTTCCATATATTCACTGCTCATTTGCATGTCGGTATTAATATTTAAACCATTGTCCAATCCCATATATTCTTGTATGTTTTTTTTCTCATGTTCATTTTTTGTTTTTTTTTGTGTGTGTGTTTTGCTTAAGATGACGTCTGTCATCCAAACTTGATTTTCTTTAATCTCTTTTCTTGGCCGATTTTGTTTTTTCATCTTGAATTTTTCTTTTTAAAAGTCCCACTCATTGCATTTGACAAGCTGCAAATGTCATGTCAGCCGTCCCGCGACCACCCCAGAAACCACACCATCATGGTGCAGCTCGTGTTTGAGATGAGTTGTCAAGTGGTTTAGCAAAACTCGAGTCTATTTTTTATTTTCAGCAATCGGCAGGATTCCCCTAAGAATATCACACGATTTATGGTTGCCCTTGCGCTTGTCAGTGGAGACTTTGGTGGTACCTTTCAGTTCCTATGATATATGTATGACCTTTCAGTCTCTGTGGTAAATGACCGTTCAGTTTCTCTAGTATATGACCTTTCAGTTTCTAGTGTATATTCTCTCAGTTCCTGTGGTAGATGACCTTTCAGTTTCTATGGTATATGACCTTTCAATTCCTATAGTATATGACCTTTCAGTTTATGTGGTTTATGACCTTTCAGTTTCTGTGGTATACGACCTTTAAGTTTTTGTGGTATATGACCTTTCAGTTTCTGTGGTATATGACCTGTCAGTTCCTATAGTATATAATCTTTCAGTTGCTATGGTATATGACCTTTCAGTTTCTGTGGTATATGACCTTTCAGTTCCTGTGGTATATGACCTTTCAGTTTCTATGGTATATGACCTTTCAGTTTCTGTGGTATATGACCTTTCAGTTTCTGTGGTATATGACCTTTAAGTTTTTGGGGTATATGACCTTTCAGTTTCTGTGGTATATGACCTGTCAGTTCCTATAGTATATGATCTTTCAGTTTCTATGGTATATGACCTTTCAGTTTCTGTGGTATATGACTTTTCAGTTCCTGTAGTATATGACCTTTCAGTTTCTATGGTAAATGACCTTTCAGTTTCTGTGGTATGTGACCTTTCAGTTTCTCTGGTATATGACCTTCTAGTTTTTGTGGTATATGACCTTTCAGTTTCTGTGGTATATGACCTTTCAGTTTCTGTGGTATACGACCTTTCAGTTTCTTTGGTATATGACTTTTCCCTCTCCGTGGTATAGGACCTTTCAGTTCTTGTGGTACATCTACAATTTTGCGAAACAGATCTATTAGCTTGTGCAGTAGCACCATCCTCCTGCTTTGTAAACCTCAGCAGGAATACCATCTGTCTTGGGGCATTGCTTTTGGACAAAAGGTTGATTGCTTTCTGAACCTCATCTCTCCTAGACGGGATACCAAATTTGTTGTTGAAATCAATATGTGGTTTGCATGCTATGGTTGTTGGTTGGCTGATGGAGAACGGGCAGTTTAGGATTGCATTTAAATGTTCGATCAGTGTTCCAGAAAATGGACATTGTCAATCAGCTGTGCTGTGCCACTAGCATTAATGACAGGAGATGGGTGATAGGACTGAGGAATGTAAACTGTTTTCAGGGTATCGTAAAGCCGTTTTGAGCCATTTGTGTCTGCACGCGTTTGGAATTAATAGGCCTTACTGTTGAAGCTGGCATCCTGCGTAGTCCTGTGCTTTTTCTGGGTCATCCAGAACAGAAGCGTCATTATAACCTTATCATTCTCATCAAACCAGCCAAGATTCATGTGAATCCCATGCCCCAAGTACTCGGAAGTGGGAGAGTAGACAGCATCCTTCAGAGACGCCCATTCATCACCAACTGTGTTCATGTAGAACTGTGCTTCCGTCAGTCGATTGCCCAGAATATTGAAAAAGCCGTCCGTGTCTCTTGACATGTTTTCGACCTTGATTACGTCGCCTGGGCTCAACATAAAGATTAACTATTGGCACGATAAGCATGTCTGTCCAGCACCCGGTACAACACATAGCCGTTGTCACTCACACATCCTGTCTGTCCAACACTCGGTACCAGACAAAGTTTTTGTCACTCACACATCCTGTCTGTCCAGCACTCGGTACCAGACATAGCCGTTTTCACTCGCACATACCCTAATGCTGGTAAAAATACAAGCAAATGAGGCTAGAGCCGTAATGCATCCATGATGTCTTGTTGCTAGTGGCAGCCGAAACATGGTGCTAGTGATGGAGAAATCGTGAGTGGCACATAGTCTCAAAGTAGAAGACCATTGCTGTTACACTTGTTTGAGCTATGTTCCCAAGCACCCCTTCCAAAGACTGATAGCCGACGTCTACTCTTGCATTAAAGTCACCAAGAATAATGAGGTTCTCCGGGTTTCTGAAGCCTTTCTCTCTAACCCTAACCCTAACCCTAATCCTAACCATAACCCGCAATGCAGCAAGAGTATCGTTAGCATTAACATAATAAATTTGCAGATTAAAAACACACATATATGTATATAAAACTATTACACATGTGGATTAGATCAATTCTGTGTCGGTGGGCGATTTAAAATGGTTGTGGCCAGGGCATTGAGGTGTCAATATGTCTTCACCCGTCTCTAATAGCCCCATGTTCTGGATTGTCATTATTGTTTTCCACGTTAATCTAAATCCTCCATTCCGATTTATGTATCTAATCATTTTGCTAAATCAGAAACGATTTAAATTGTTGTACTCACTACAAGACGGACACTCGTGGACCACCACTGCTACTGCTTATGCTGGGTAGACTCGATGCATTAGTGTGTTGTGACTGCACTAACTATCTAGGTTGTTTGGACTTGACAAATAGTTTAGCGTTATCCCGTATGTTATTATAGCTTGTATATTGTGTATCAAAATGCTGGTGTTCTCAAATGTTATATTGCAGCGTACTGTTGTGTTTATGCTGGTTATGCAGCTAGCCTTATCGCATGTTATGTTATGCGTTATGTTACTGTGTTGATCGGCGATTCGATTTATAACAGCTGAAGGAAGTCGACCAGTTGACATTCGTCGCAGAATGCAGGTAGTGTATGGTGACAAAAGTATGTCGAAGACAACAGTGAAAAACTTCATTTGGATGTTTAAACGGTCTGCTGAGGAAACTATGAGTCGGAGGATGATGAAATTTTGCAAACTTGACGGTTCGTATGTGCTGTTTACACCAGAAGTGACGTCATCATGAGCATCGTACGTATGTTCACTTGTTGCAGTTTGGTCCGGTTTCATTTGAACACGCCTCGTACATACACACACATACACAGATGCATACATGCATACATACCTAACATATATAACATACATACCATACAAACCATACATAATGTACTCCTGGTGTTCATTCAGACACGTCACGTGCTCTATGTCAGGCAGCCAAATGTCTTTTCTCACCTACGTCTTTTGCCTTGAAGTAAACACGCCGGACCTAGGTTTTGTCGCAAGCCATCTCTTGATCTCATTGGTGGACCTCCAGAGCGATGAGTAAAGGTGTAAGGCCACCACGACGTCACTGAACGTGTCAATCTATTGTCAGACAATCGTACCTCGTGGTAGGCCCACCTGTACGTTCTTAGCAACGCCCTATCTACGACGTCATTGAAGCAAGTTTGACTCTTGATGGTAGTGTTGCGGATGTGATCTCCCGTGGTGAAATTGACAGTGTTCCAGGCTCCAAGGTTCGTTGAGAAGCCAAGTCAATTTTTCGTGGGTCATCTCGCAACCATATAACATGGTTGGAAGGACGCGGTTGTTGAAGCTGCGAGCGCCCCCTCCGTTGTTTTTCATCTATTGAAGTATGGCCTTGATGCGGTTAAACATCAAGCGCTGCCGTGACAAGTTTGGGAGAGATTGCACCATCTTGTCATACTTTACATTTGTAGGTTAATTGGTTGGTAAAAAAAGGAAATATTGAAATAATAATCCTCATTTACAGTCGCGCATATTATTTCTCAATATAAATTGAAGATAGGGTGTACCGACGAATGCCCGTGCGGTACTGGTAAAATGACCGCTGAACATCTGCTGCAGAACTGCCCGACATACGAGGATCAGAGAGAGCAGATGTGGCCATTACCAGTGGAACTGCAAGACAAGCTCTATGGCAGTGGCGAGAGCCTCAGGATGACCGCCGCTTTTTTCGAAAAAATAATGGTTACTGTCTGACTGCGTACGCAGAAGAAGAAGCAGAAGAAGATTTCTCAATATCTTGATTTCGTAGGGTTTCTATTTCCACTGTCACTTAATGATATCGAAGACTTTTTCATAGTCCACGAACACTCGGCATAACATCATACGTGCTTCATTTGCTTTCTCCATTAACTGTTGGAAAGTGTGGAGGTGGTCAATGGTGGAGTAGCCCGTCTCGAATCACTCCTTCTCTCGTGGGCGATTCTCATTAAGTTGCTTTTCTGGTCTGCTCATAACTAATCTCGTGAAAAGCGTGTATAGAGTTGAGAGCAATCATATCGGACGGAAGTTCCGAAGGTATTCTATGTCCCCCCCCCCCCCCCCCCCCCCCCCCCCCGTTTTTATGAAATTAGTTTTGTTTCGAATGTTTTCCATTGGTTTGGGATTTTACCTTATTTAGACATTTATTGAACAGTTTCGTCAGCTCGCTTGTCAGTGTTTCCCCTCTCGCACAAAAAACATATACAGTGACTCCATCCAGCCCTGGGGCTTTTTCCTGTTTTCTGATGCTTCTGATCGTACTTATCATCTCTGACGTTCGGATCTCCGGTATCGACGTATAACCTGAAGTCAGCGACCGTTCATGAATTACAGCCTTGGGTGCGAAGAGGTCAGTGTAAAATCTCCGACAATCTTCTTCAATTTTTGCTCTGTCTACCAAGGTTGCCCCATCCGGTTTTTTATTAAGCCGTCAAAACATTATATACGTAATATAGCAAACATGACATACACATACATACATACATACATACGTACATACATGCGTACATACATACGTACATACATACATACATACGTGGATGTAAATTCCATTACAGTTGAGCATCGTACCTGAATGTGCTTAGCCAATTCTTCTGCATACTGGCGCCTCCCGTTCCGTGCGCCACAGTTGGATACAAACCAAGCCACCTGTTTAGTTTTACCCTTGGCGTAGTTTCTGTCCTGCGGTTTTGTTAGAACGCTGCTGTTGTAAGGTACAAACTTTTCGTAGGGCGCCACAATGGTGGAGTCGTGTCTGTAAGTGGCAGTCCAGTTGATCAGACCTGTGTGAACCGAAGAAACATATTGCCGGATGAGAGGACTGCATGCTCTTTATTCCACGCCTCCACACACGTATACACAAATACATGTATACTCATATACAAACAGACACAAACGTATGCGCAAGAAAGCAAGCAAGCAACCGAACGTGCATACATACATACACCCACACACACACATGTGTGTATATATGCACTGACGCTCTAAGCATTGATTCAGGCTGAAATTTCTCTACAAACGACTCCAGTTTATATCTGATTTAATTTTCATTGTTGAATTTCACGGGATATATATATTTCTATATTCCTATCTGTTCTATCTCTTATCTCATCTTTCTATCTAATCTCATCTCATCTTTCTATCTAATCTCATCTCATCTTTCTATCTAATCTCATCTCATCTTTCTATCTAATCTCATCTCATCTTTCTATCTAATCTCATCTCATCTTTCTATCTAATCTCATCTCATCTTTCTATCTAATCTCATCTCATCTTTCTATCTAATCTCATCTCATCTTTCTATCTAATCTCATCTCATCTTTCTATCTAATCTCATCTTATCTTTCTATCTAATCTCATCTTATCTTTCTATCTAATCTCATCTTATCTTTCTATCTAATCTCATCTTATCTTTCTATCTAATCTCATCTTATCTTTCTATCTAATCTCATCTTATCTTTCTATCTAATCTCATCTTATCTTTCTATCTAATCTCATCTTATCTTTCTATCTAATCTCATCTTATCTTTCTATCTAATCTCATCTTATCTTTCTATCTAATCTCATCTTATCTTTCTATCTAATCTTATCTTTCTATCTAATCTAATCTTTCTATCTAATCTAATCTTTCTATCTAATCTAATCTTTCTATCTAATCTAATCTTTCTATCTAATCTAATCTAATCTTTCTATCTAATCTAATCTAATCTTTCTATCTAATCTAATCTAATCTTTCTATCTAATCTAATCTAATCTTTCTATCTAATCTAATCTAATCTTTCTATCTAATCTAATCTAATCTTTCTATCTAATCTAATCTAATCTTTCTATCTAATCTAATCTAATCTTTCTATCTAATCTAATCTAATCTTTCTATCTAATCTAATCTAATCTTTCTATCTAATCTAATCTAATCTTTCTATCTAATCTAATCTAATCTTTCTATCTAATCTAATCTAATCTTTCTATCTAATCTAATCTAATCTTTCTATCTAATCTAATCTAATCTTTCTATCTTTCTATCTTTCTATCTTTCTATCTGTCTATCTGTCTATCTATCTATCTGTCTGTCTGTCTGTCTGTCTGTCTGTCTGTCTGTCTGTCTGTCTGTCTGTCTGTCTGTCTGTCTGTCTGTCTGTCTGTCTGTCTGTCTGTCTGTCTGTCTGTCTGTCTGTCTGTCTGTCTGTCTGTCTGTCTGTCTGTCTATCTATCTATCTATTTTATCTTATCTTATCTTATCTGTCTATCTGTATGTTATCTGTCTGTCTGTCTGCCTGCCTGCCTGCCCATCCATCCATCCATCCATCCAGTCATCTATCTATCTATCTATCTATCTATCTATCTATCTATCTATCTATCTATCTATCTATCTATCTATCTATCTATCTATCTATCTATCTATCTATCTATCTATCTATCTATCTATCTATCTATCTATCTATCTATCTATCTATCTATCTATCTATCTATCTATCTATCTATCTATCTATCTATCTATCTATCTATCTATCTATATTATCTGTCTTATCTATCTATCTTATCTATCTATATTATCTATCTATCTTATCTATCTGTCCTTTCTTTCTTTCCTTATCTTATCTTATTTTTCTGTCTGTCTGTATGTCTGTCTGTATATTTATCTATCTGCATGCCTGCCTGCCTGTCTGTCTTTCTGTCTGCCTGCCTCCCTCCCTGCCTGCCTGCCTGCCTGCCTGTCTGTCTGTCTATCATTAATGTATTAATTAATTAATTAATTTCGGACTGTTAATATTTTATTAATTTCTGTCAATATCTATTATTTCGTTGAATTTTTTTCTTTATTTTCTCTATCTCCTTCCTCTGTCTCTCTCCACTCTATTTTTCTTTATTATTTTCTGTCTCATATTTTTTTGTATCTGTTCTGTCCCTTTGCTACTTTAAACAAATTTATTTCCGTTCCTTCTTTTATCTCTTCATTTTGTTTTCATGTGGGATCCATAATAACCGGTTACTTGCATCATTCCTAAAGGAAATTTTCAATAAATGCCCAATCAATCTTCACCGTATCCTGATTACCAAAGCTATTTTTTCACATATGACGCTGTTCTTGGTTTCATTCTAATTCTTTTGAGTTTATTTTATTTTTTTTTCTTTGGTTCTTTGTGTCTGTTTCCCTCTTCATTTCTGTGTTTCTGTCTTTCTTTCATACTTATTTACCTTATTTCGATCTTAAATTCTCCCTTATTAAATTACTCTCTGCTTTGTTTGTTCGTTTGTCTATTTGCGTGTGTGTTTGATAGTTTCTTTCTGTCTTTCTTTCTTCCTTTCTTTCGTTCTTTTTTCTTTCTTCATTTTATTCTTTCTTTCTTTCGTTCTTTCTTTTTTTTTCTTTCTTTTCTTCTTTTCTTCTGTCCTACTTTCTTTCTTTCTTTCTTTTATTATTTTCTTCTTCATTGCCCTTCTTCCTTTTTTACTTTATTTCCTCTTTCTTTCTTTCTTTGTCTTTCTTTCGTTCTTTTTTCATTGTTTTTGTCTGTCTTTCTTTCTTTTTTCTTTTTTTTTCTTTCTTTCTTTTTATTTTTTTTTGTCTGTCTTTCGTTCTTGTTTCTTTTTGTCTGTAATTGTCTTGTCCACACTGCCACCAATTATGAACGTGATTTCCAGATATCTGAATTCACTAAGTGAAACTCAACGTTTCTGACCGAGATTTGGAGTGGCCTTTCTGTCCTTCTGAATGTATTATCTCCTCCTCTTTCTATGTTTATGTTCATATTATATTTCTCTCAGGCTTCAATTAATGAAACGCTATGACAACTAAAGGCACGAGGATGAGGCATGGACATTTATTTGCGGATGAGCAGGAAATTCGAATTTCAGTGGCTACGGCAGTTCAGGAACAATTTCTGGAACTGAGACGGGGGGATCAATGAAATTTAGAAGTATCAACTGAAGAGAGAATGAACTCATAGAAGAAATCCAAATTGGAAATCCTAGCTCTCACAGAAGCTAAGGGAAAAGGACGGGGGGAGGGGGGGGGGGCGGGTTAATCGATCTTGAGGGCTGTATTTGTCTCTACAGCAGAGTTCCCAGTACCGACAGAATCAAGAGATGAGTGGGATGTATTGTGCACAGGAGTCAAAGAGACAATACCAAGGGATCGACACTTGTCTCCAAATATATTATTGTACTGGATATCAAAGAATGGGAGGATAGAGCAGATGTCAAAGTCGACTTATTTGGACGGATTGAAAAGACAGTATGACGGTTGTCATGACGAAGTTATCCTCCTTGTTGATATCAATTTCTGGATAAATATGTTGACCAATATATAATCTGTAGCGGTCGGTGACGCAAAGCTAACTGAGTGTGCCAGGGCCAGCGACCCAGAGCTAAGACCCTTCTCCGTCTGTACGTGGTGATCCTGGATGAATCATGCTGCAAGAAGGCAGAATGGCTAAGGAGAAAGTATCGAAGAGGAAATGATAGCCCAGTACCCACAAATGTCAGGCTGAAGTTAGATGTTTCGGACTGGAAGGTGAAAATATCGCAGTCAAGCTGTAAACTACGACATAACGCATTCCGTTCGGACTACATCCTGCTAATTACAAAACCCTTTTCAGGGCTTAGTAGCAGGAGTTTGAGAACGAACGACGAAGAAGAAGAAGAAGACGAACATTTTAATGTCAGAGTTCGAAGAGATAATTTTAGTTAAGATGGAAAGATTCGAGATATGGTGAAGGTATTTTAAATGATAATTAAAGGCGACTTCAGCAGATTATTAGAAACATAAAGTTTCCTCACAAGCACAAACCTTTAAAAAAAAATAACTTTAAGAGGGGGCTCGACTTCATTGCCTCTGGTTTTTTCCCCATTTTAGCTCTGTCTCTCTCGGAAGATGGGTACCCCATCTGTCGAGAGCATCGCACAAAGCCCGAACTCCGTAGCTCCAGCGATGAACCCAGGGATCTCCGGAAAAAATGGACATCATTGACCGACCGTCGCAGCTCGAAATCGAACCCCGACCGTCTGAACACGAGGCAAACGGCTTGACCACTTCACCACAGAGACCCCATGTGAACCTTAAGGAAAGAGAAATTAATTTTTGATTACACTATTGTGAGGAAAGACTCATTAAAGTTTGTGAGAGATGCCAGAGCCTGGAGAAGACCAGAAATAGGAAGTATTTACTGCCTCATGACAATTAAGAAAACAACCGAAAGAGAAGCTCGATTAAAACAACATCCACATTCTTCTTCTTCTTCTTCTTCTTCGTACGCTGTTAGACGTCAACTTGAATTTGTTCGAAGAAAGCAGCTGTCATCCTGAGGCTGTCGACACTGCCATAGAGCTTGTCTAGTGTTGGCACTGGTGATGGCCACATGTGCTTTCTCTGGTATGTCGGGCAATTTTGCAGCAGATGTTCAACGGTCATTTTCCCTGTACAACAAGTGCATTCGTCAGTGCCACCTATCTTCAGTTTATTGAATAGATGGTACCTCAGTCTGTTGTGGCCTGTACGGAGTCTGAAGACAACGACCTGCTCTCTTCTGTTCAGCGGGTAGTAGGCATCATTTTTTTGTGTAGCCAGTATGCTCTATTTCCCATTTGGCCATGTATCTGGCCCTAATAAACCTTTTTGACTCTTCGTAGGTCACACTAGAATCTGGTCAACATCCACATTCAAGGAGATGACAAATCACCAGATAAGGAGAAGCAAGAATAAAGGCATAAACAAAGAGAGCCAGGCATTAGGGCCAGAGACAAGCAGTTTATCTCGACGTAGTGGAAATTGCAGAAGAACCACACGTGTATATAAAAGCTCTCTGTTTAAAATTCAAGATTACCCTCAAGGCATATGCAGCATAAGAATGTGGTGAAATAAGAGTCGAGGAGGATATAATGATGATGGACAGAAAAAGCCTAAATGGCAATACGAGGAAAAGAAAACGGCATGGAAACAATAATTGGAAGTCAAAAATACAGCAGGAAAATCAGTGAAATGCAAAGAATGCGTGACCTTCAGAATTGAAGCAAAGAAAACATTGCTAACAGAAAAACAAAAATCCCCGGAGAACTTTGGAGAAAGACTGGAAACAAATGCATGAAAAACCGGAAGATGTTCTGTATGACTCCTTCGAGTCCGTTACCTTGAAATGGCGAGGGGGCGTTGCAACTCTTAATGATCCCAGGAGCTAAGCCAGCGGAAGTGAAAGCTTTCAGAAGGGTCACCCAAGCTGGATAGGTCATGGGGAGGGAATAGACTAAACACGGACAACTCATTTAGAGTAAAATAGGTTAGGTTAAGGCTGACAACCCATATCTTTAAAAACTAAGGTGGTTGCGAAAACATTGGCAATAAAACAAAGCAAATAGAAGGAAGGCCCTTCGGAAAGGACGCAATGGAGTGGAAGCTTAAAGGAAGATCAACGACTGACTGCCCTTATAAATATCAAAAGGAAAACCAATATAGCAACGTGAAATATTACAACAGTGCACCAGGCAGGGACAAAATAATTAAGCGGAGGCTCGACTTCATTGCCTCGGATTTTTTCCCCATTTTTGCTCTGTCTCTCTCCGAAGATGGGTTCCCCATCTGTCAAGAGTATCGCACAAAGCACGAACTCCGTAGCTCTTACGATGAACCCAGGGATCTCCGGAAAAAATTGACATCATGGACCGACCGTCGAACCCCGACCGTCTGAACACGAGGAAAACAGCCCAGATAGCTAAAAAGATTCGACATTACAAATCGGCAGTGCTATGACTGTCCGAAACAAGTTGGAGACGATCAAGAAAGATGAGACTGGCAACTGGGGAAATGATAACCTATTCTGAAAGCGAGGGAGCTGTTGTTTAACACAAAGAGAGAGAGAGAGAGAGAGAGAGAGAGAGAGAGAGTGGCACTGAACTTTTCTAAAGAGGCGCAATGGGGGCGGGGGGGGGGGGGGGGTGAGGGCTCATAAAGTGGGAGGCCATTAACAATATAATCATGAACTTTAGAACTAGGAACAATGACATCGATATCATTCAGTGCTATGCGCCAATTAACCATGCCGAAGATGATACGAAGCAAGTGTTTTACAACAACATGGAAGAGGCCCTTGACACGCAGGAAAAGAAAGATCTCTTGATATTAATGGGATACTTCAATGCTAAAGTGGGAGCAGATAATCTAGGATACGAACAGATTATGGGAAGTCAAGGAATGGAGCAGATGGAAGAAAGTGGAGATATGTTTGCAGAGCTATGTGCGCTACACAAAAGTGATTAATTGGAGGAATCATGTTTTCACACAAGAAGTTATATAATGCCACATAGAGACCACATGACCGAAAATCAGATTGACTAAATCTGTGTCAGTCAAGCGTTCAGAAGTACACTACAAGATGTAATAGTAAAGCGAGGTGCAGACGTAGCGTCAGACAACCACCATGTTTCTCTGGATCTTGCAGCTCAAATTTAAAAAAAAATTATCCAGTACAGGGCACAAGGAGAACGAGTAAAATAACGTACACCTCTTACAAGACCAGGAAAGAAAGACATAATTTTGCTTAAAACTTAATAACAGATACCAAGTGCTACAAGAGCTATATGAGGACCAGTAGATGAACATTAGTAGTATGTTGGAACAGGCTAAAGAGATGTGGAATACGGCGTGAAGAAACTTTAGAATTCATGACAACACAAACAATGGATCACAACAGAGACATTACATAAAACAGAAGAAATGAAAAATAAGAAAGCTATACACAACAACTGCCGAACCGGAATCGCAAAAGCAGAAGCACGGTCAAATTATGCTGTTAAAGACAAAGAAGTCAAGACATGTATAAAGAAAAGTAAAATTAAATATAGTAGCAAGTTGGCACAGGAAACAGAAGAGGCAGCAAAGAGAGGAAATATAATATATATCTACTCAGTAACAAAGAAAATACCAAACAAGCCAATCAAAGAGAAAATATGGCGTGCTATTGATTTCATCGGAGAAACACCAGAAATGACGGGTTCAGTTTATCAAAGAAAGTCTAAACAGACCTCCGCTACAAGAAAAACCAACATCCGACCAGCAGAGGAGACACCTTGGACTGCAACCCACCACATACGATATACATCTAAAGTGCCATATTTGAACTGAAAAAAGGGAAAGCGACAGAACCAGATGGAATAGCAGTAGAAGCTACAATAGCAATTATAGAAAAGGACATAGATACCTTACAAGGATTATTCAAGTAGATCTGCAAAGACGAGAGTGTTTCCACAGAATGGAAAGCAGGAAATCTGATTACACTTTCTAAAAAAAAGTCTTGTCAGATTGCACAGTTATAGGGGGATTACATTGGTGTCGGTGCCATGCAAGATATTCAACAGAATCATCTTGGACAGATTAAAGGCGAAAGTACACAACAAATCTCGAGTGAAACGGGCAGGATTTCGCCAGTGAAGATCATGCACATATAATATAGCTACTCGACACATCGTAGCAAAACAAAGTATTGAATGTATACGGAAAATTTGAGAGACTATGAAAAGGCGTTTGACGGTGTGGATCGAAGTACTCTATGGCAGCTATTTAGACACTTTGGGATACCAGTAAAGTTCATAACCGTCATACAAAATATGTATGAAGATACAGATACGACCAATGCTATACAAAAAGACTGCCGTTCTTCGCTAACAGATGCCTACAAAGAATAATGTGCATAAAGTGGCAGGGCAGGGTGAGTAATGAAGACCTGAAAGAAAACAAACAGTCACAACATCATCCTGGAAAAAAAAAATTAAGCGAAGAAAATGGGGCTGAACAGGACATATTCAACTGAAGTCACAGTCCAACTTAGCCATACATGCTCTCAGATGGAATCCTCAAGGGAAGAGAGAGAAAGAGAGAGTGAAGAGAGAGACCCACAAATGCACAAAGAAGAGAATGTGAAAAGAAACTAAGATTAAATAATTACAACTGAAAGAGGCAAAAAAATCATCCAGGACCGTGCATGCTGGTTGGATGTTGTCAATGGTATATGCACTGAGAGGAGTGACGGTCTTGATTGATTGATTGAAGGATGGATTGATTGTTTTATCAGACCCTAACAAACAAACAAACAAAGTGCTTTGCTTACCACTTCGAGAGAGATGATATATAGATGGAAATACTATTTCGCAGAGCTTCTCTGTGCAGCATGTTCGAGGTACAACAGTCTATAATACAGAAGAGTACATCAATAATGGGGAAAACATCACAACTGAGGAGCTGAAGGCAGCACTGGGGAAAATAAAGGTTGGCAAAACAACTGGACATGATGGTTTAACACCAGAAAGGGTCACGTTCAAGGAAACTGCAGGTGAACTGATATTTCTCAAGGTTCTCCAGGTATACCTATGCCACAAGGTTATATTGAAGAACTGGGATTTAATCATCATTATATCATTATTAAAAACATGGTGACAACCGACAGTGTGAAAGCCACAAACGCATGTCCCCGCTTAGTGTCCCCAGCATAATTACTGTAGGATCCTGGAACAGAAACTAAGACATCTGGCTGAGCCATGGATGCCGTTTCAGAGCAAACTAAAATACTCAAGACCTTTCCTTCACAATCAGGCAACTGGGCGACAAAGAGTATGATGAAGAAATTCACCTCTGTTAATAGGGGAGGAAGACTAACGTCTTGTCAGGCAAAATATACTGATCGGACATGTTAGAGTCGGGCAAAAAAATACTAGGCAAGACCCTCACCTCGGCTTCTTAGTAGCCCTCCCTGGAAACTGGCTGTTTTCATGGCAGCCTGGCTAACGAGGTGAGGGATCGACGTGATTCCCGTAGTAGTGAGTGGTACGCAGATGAAGCCAAGCATAGCATAACCGTCTGGAGGACACCGGCCCACCTTCATTAGCACGCTCGGGATGTGAGGAAAACTAATGCAACCCGCCACTTAACGTCCTTTTCAGGGCGCACACAAGAGTAACCTACTCATTGTGGGCATTCGCAAACAACAACAACCATTTCTGTTAATTAGCTTGGAAAGGGCATTCGATAAGGTTTCATGGAGCAGACTCTGGGACTACTTGGAAAGGAATAGCTTCCCAGCACCCCTGATCTGCGCTTAGCATTGATTTTGTAAGACACAAGAAACTACATTAGGACAGGAAACCAGACATCAGAGGAGTTCAAGACCCACAGTGGCGTAAGATAGGGTGATATTACATCTTCACCATACCTCGTCAAACTACTTATGGATGATATCATCAAAGCCTGTAAGAAGGAGATCAAAAAGTACTCAGTGGGGTACTGGAAGATGAGACAAGCATATATATAAGAGCTGGCGTTTGGGAGGATGTGGTCGATTACTCAATCAGAGGCACATCTCAAGACCAACCATCCAATCTGACCAGAGGAGCTTAAGAAGAGAAGAACGGTCATTAGCAGTTTAAAAAAATAACACCATTTTGGTCATGAGAGAAGGGAAGAGACAGCATATGTGTCTGGGTGAAAGCATATGTGTCTGGGCGAACAATCACTGAAACAGGCCGTTCAGTTCAAATACCTTGAATCTGTAATAAACCAGAAGTGAGGTATACTAGAAGAGTTGGCTACGCGATTTGCAGTGGCTGGTAAACTTTGTCATGCCATAAAAAGAGGATCCTCAGCAAAAAAGAAAAAAAGGAAGAAAAGTACGATAGCTGTAAAGCATTTCAAGTATGTGCCACCTTTGACTTATGGCCCTGAATCATGGACAATGACAAAATTCAGAAAAACCAGCCCTAAGCGTCAGAAATATCTAAGAAAGGTGAACTAAGTAACTTAGAAGAGAAAAGGCTCGCAATTAGGCAATACAAGAAAATCTCGAAAGTCCAGCCATTGCAGACTCGTGTGGAGCAATCTCAACTTCAGTAGTTTGGGATATGTCTGCAGAATGAAAGGAGATCGGCTACTTAGGCAATAATGGGAAGCCAAGGGTCCAGACCACGAGAACGACCACTGGGAAGACAACATGAGAAGTCTGTAAGAGACCATGGACTAGCCTGGAACAAGGCCAAGAGAAAGACATCGGATAGAGTGATATGACATTATTTCTGGCAAACATTTACACCCCGGGTAGAAGAGGAATGACTGAATAAGTAAGTCAAAGGGACAGTAGAGCAAAGAACAGCTGTAATATTATTATCTAAAAGAAAAGCCGTTCTGTAAAGACAAGATATTGCTTCTAACATACTCAATATAAATCATAATGGTCACAGGAAACTATTAAAGGACGAAATCGACAGCCTGTTATAGGCATTAATGAAGACACATTATACGTTCAATCTATAAAGACAAACTATACATAACATCTATGAAGACGAACTTTACGTGTACTAGTGGTTAAGTGACACGGCTCACAATCCAAAGGTGCTGGGCTCGCTCTCCATCGCAGCTCCGGCCGTTACCACGGGAAAGAAAACCCTTAGGTAAATGCAGAAGGAAGCAGACCATTTCATAAAATGTATGCAAAAGTCGAATGCACTGGGCCGAGAAGCGCAAAAAAAAACCCAGTGCAACGCCCACCGCCATGTGGAATTTTTCTGAAAGGAGATAACGCAAAATTGTTTCAATTTAAAAAAAATACATTGTCAAATAGTAATGCCAGTTTTGTAATGTCAGTAGTAGCTCCCTTATAAAGAAAATTGAAAGCGATGGCAATGCTTTAATAGAGGTCGCTGAAACTTACTTCTGTTAGGAATATTTTGACAGATAGAAGTAGATGTTAATTCCTTTACTTCAGAGCTAAGGAAATGTTGGAGAAGATGGAGGAAGAAAGATATACAGATAAATGTGAAAAGAAATATCCATAATTTGTATACCTCCCTTGTTGAATACTTGGACGTGTGGCTGAAACCACTAGAAGAAGTTTCTTCATTCAGGTGGACGTCTTTAAGAGAACGAGTCGAGCGAGATAGTGTGGTTTCCACAATTAGGTACCTTCGAACCAATGGAGTGTGTGTGTAAACGATGTGAAATGTTTGATCAGTTGCGTCATTTAAATGAATTTATAGCATAAATGAAGGATATTGATGTTTCTGTTTCTTGAAATGGAACATGGGCTAATTATTTTAGCCAGTGTAAGAGTGAAGAGTTGTTTTCAGAGCAGTTAGCTCGTATTTGCTCAATTTTTTTTCTTCAATACCACCACAAAAAGCATTTTATAAAATCCCTTTTTCTAAGGATGGAGATGCAGTGGTGACAGGAATGATAATGATCTTATTATTGATTCAATTAAAGAGCTAATGCGCACACAATTCTATTTCAGTAACATTGTATTCATACCTTAAGTAAGTTTTTCACATGTCTTCGTTTTTTTAATAGATAGTTATAAAATTGATAGTTAAAGACAGTTAAGCAATCCAAATCAGAATGGAAAGTGAATGCTATTATTTTGAAAGATTACTAACAACCCACCAGAACAGACAGAACCACACATACAAATGTTAGGGAGAAGGTTGGAACAATTCCCTGCCTACAGTACATCGAGCAAAAGAGTATGACTTGATTTGGCTACATTGTGAGAATGCAACCAGACTACATTGTTCATGCGACATTTTACAGGATAATATCAGGAAGACAGGCGAGAGGTAGAACAAGGAAAAGGTGGATAACCAGCGTAAACGAGACTTGCCATAAATGGGGGAACAATGTTACTTGACCCACCAAAGAAGCGAAAGCCAAATACATACCACGATACAAGAAGGACAGACGAAAGTAACGGAATTCAATAGAATTTGACAAATCAATTTGGTTATATAGACTTTGCTGATGGTTTGGCTCTTCTGTACCATAGCTGAAATCAGATACAAAATAATTAGGTATATTTGATGACAGGTCATAGGAATTTCGACTAAAAATTCACAGAAGAAAACAAGTCCCAAAGATTTTGAGAATAAATGCAACATTGAACAATAAGAATGTGTTGAGAGACACACTCCTACAAGATGTGAAACATTCATTCATCTTAGCGACAGTATAGATATACTCAGAAGGAGGTACATATAAAGGTATTTTACAAGTTTCTTCTTCTTCTGCGTTCGTTCTCAATCTCCCTCTATCAAACCCTGAACAAGGCTTCGGAAGTAGCAGGAAGTAGACCGGAGAACGGAATGTGTTTGTCGCTAGTTTACAGATTGACTGCGATATTTGTAATTGTCGGTCCGACACATCTATCTTCGGCGGTAAAAAAAAAAAAAAAAGTATTTAAAAGCGGTTAGCAGTTTTTGGTAGACTTATGGAAATAAAAAATAAAAAAATTAAGTGCAACACGAAAATAAAAATCTGCAACTCCAATGTAAAGTTAGTTCTATTGTATTCACTCTGTGGTTCTGAAATATCTAGAAAAAAGGTACTTACTTTCATAAACGGGTGCCTACGCAGAATAAAGAGATTGATATTCTTCTTAACATTTTTATACTGGTTTACAAGACTCTGCAGATAGAATCACTAATGTGGAACTGTTGGAAGGAAGCACACAGATGTCAGTGGAACACAATGTTGGGTAGGACATTCATTAAAGACATAAGCTGTACAGAATTACAAGACAGTCTCTGTTCTTGAATCTTTAAGGCTATACCAAGAAGAAAATGGAAATGGGAAACTAAAGCGGAGACACTTTGCAGAAATAGCCAAAGCAAAGATGAGCGAAGACCCTATGAACACCAAAACAATACCAAAGCCCATCCCTACTGTACGCAAACCTACCTGGAAGCAGCATGTCATTCCGGAGGTGGTAGAAAATATACCAGGTATTGGAAACAAGAACAGCCAGACTGAAAAAGAAAGAAGAGACATAACCCTGAGGTACATAACGAAAAACTACCCAAGCATGGACTGGACCTATGCATATACCGACGGTTCTATAACAAACACAACACAGAACGGAGGGACAGCGGTATTCCTGAGCCTACCAAATGGTAGAAAAATAACACTGTCAGTGGCAACTGGAAAATTCTCAAGCAATTTCAGAGCGGAGGCAGAGGCACTGAAGGCTGCAGTAGAAGCAATGCTGACAGGCGAAAACAATGAAAGCCAGATAGTCCTGTTTACAGATGCCCTGGCCGTAGTCACATCACTAAAAAGCCAGATAAATACTGAACTTAATGATTGAAGAGCAGTTCTCTGTCAACTATGCCAGCAGTCCGCACCAAAAAGAGTAGTGGTACAGTGGGTTCCATCCCACTGTAACATCCAAGGCAACGAGGAAGCAGGCAGACTGGAAAAAGAAGGTGCAAGACTACCACAACCAGATTCTAGTGTGACCTACGAAGAGTCCAAAAGGTTTATTAGGGCCAGATATATGGCCAAATGGGAAACAGAACATACCGTCTACACAAACAATGATTCCTATTACCAGTTGAACAGAAGAGAGCAGGTCGTGGTCTTCAGACTCTGCACAGGCCACAACAGACTGAGGTACCACCTATTCAATAAACTGAAGATAAGTGGCACTGATGAATGCACGTGCGGTACCGGGAAAATGACCACTGAACATCTGCTGCAAAACTGCCCGACATACGAGGACCAGAGAAAGCACATGTGGCCATCACTAGTGGTAACACTAGACAAGCTCTATGGCAGTGTCGACAGCTTCAGGATGACCGCTGCTTTTTTCGAAAAAATACAGGTTGACGTTTGACAGCGTACGAAGAAGAAGAAGAAGAAAAAGAAGAATCTTTAAGGCAAGAGAAGTAGGGGCAGACTAAATCATCTATGGAGAAGATAGCTCGAGTCAAACATAAGGAAAAAAGAAACGACGTAGACTGAGCTGGAAGAGATGGTCTAGGACCGGACAGGAGAAATTGGTGTGAATTTGTTTGAAGATGTGCTCCACAGCGAGTGCAAAGGTTTTAATGGCTCAGCAGTCTCGAGGTAAGATATCCGACTCGGGTGCAGGAGGTCGCGGGTTCTTCTTCTTCGTACGCTGTCAGACGTCAACCTGTATTTTTTTCGAAAAAAGCAGCAGTCATCCTGAGGCTGGGTGGCGGGTTCGAATCATGGTGGAGACCAGGATTTTTTTTCATGTGAATCTTCTGGTCTGGTAAAAACTGCTCTGATCTCTGGGTAGCAAGATCGGATTCCCGTGCCAGTGACGAACACGTTAAACATTTCTTGGCAGTTAGAAATAGAAAAGAGCAGGATTAACGGACGCTGCCCGTACAAAAATTCAAAATTCTAGCTAAAAATCTACCAAAAAATTATTTGCACCTTTCTCCAGGTAGTTTGTTAGTTTGAGTAGCATATAGATGGCGCCTAACTGGATGAGGGTCTAATTAGCTCTAGTGTTTGAGTCTATTAAGACGTAATTGCACGTCGGTTAAACCACCCTCTAAGAAGAACTAGTTGTATACAAACTCTATAAAGTCTTCTAAACTAATATAAGACGTTAAGTTAATGATTCAGAAGTAACAGAGGCATACTACTACTTAATAAGTATAGATCAAGTGACGATAATCAGTTTGCCATAGTCGATCTAGATATCGAACGTTAAAAAAATAACAAGTGAGACACGCAAATGTGTCCCCGTGCGGGGAGGACCGATAAATAGCAACATTTGTTCTCCAGGATTGTTGACTCCACCATATTAGCTGAGTGATATCGGGATCCTTGTCAACCCAGATGAAGAATAAACCGTTTGTCGTCGAGTTAAAACTGAAACTTATCGTTAAGTTCATCATGAAGTATACAAATATAGGTGAGAGTGCAGTATTGGTAGTAGGAGATTCAATGGTGAGGGAGGTTGGCAGACATGTGTCTAAACAACACAAAATGTTTGAGAGAATGGATATTGGGGGAGCAAAAATTGAGGACATAGAAGGGGAGAATAAAAAGGATAGATGGCAAAAGAAACAGTCATGTTGTGCTTTTGGTAGGAACTAATAATGTAAAGAGAGATGGTACCGAAATAATTATGAATAAATACAAAAGTCTTATGGGAACACTTAAGGAAAAAAAAGTTTAGAAAGGTCACAATGATGGGCATTTTAGATAGAGCAGATGGGTCAGACTATCTAGATAACAAGAGATCTTTTATCAACCTTAGATTACAGGTGATGTGTGCGGACATGGGAATTGAATTTATTGATGTTAAAGTAGACACATGTAAAATGTTAGACAGGAGAGGTTTACATCTAAATGAGATAGAACAATATGTTGTAGCAAATTATATGTTTATTCATTGTGTTAGAAATTTAAACTAGTAAGGCCTATGAAGTATGAGACTAAAGATAGGCCTACAATAGGGGGTTATAGAGGATGTAGTCAAAGGGGAAAGTTGGGGTCAGGAAAGTGTGAAATAAGTAGTGGAAAAGCAAACATTTAAACGATAGAGCAAAAGCAAAAAGTGGTAAAACAACAAAATTACAAACTGAAAGGTTTTTATGCAAATGTGAGAAGCATAGTAAATAAAAGAGAAGAATTGGAACTGTATGTAGAAGAAGAAAAACTGGATATAATAGGATTAACAGAATCATGGACATATGAGGACATTGCAGATAGTGAACTTGAAATTGAGGGATATACAATATTAAGGAAAGATAGAGTAGTTGGGGACAAGGCTATGGGAGGTGGCGTTTTATTATACTGTATATATAAATTCTGTTAATATTACGATCAAAGATGATTTATCATGTGGTAACAAAAAGGAAAGTGTATGGGGAGAAATAGAAAGTGGGGGTAAAAAAAACAGTGATTGGAGTATGCTATCGATGTCCATCAAGTCAAAAAGAGGAAGATGAGGAGCTGATTAGTAGAATAGCAAAGGTAAGTGAAGGGAAATTATTATTTATGGGGGATTTCAACTTTCCAGAAATAAAATGGAATATGGCAGAAGGACTTGTAGAGTAGAAATCTTTTTTTTTAAGTGCATAACTGACAATTTTTTATTTCAACATGTAGAAGCAGCCACCAGAGGCAAAAACACACTGGACCTAGTTTTTACTACAGAAGAACATATGATTGAAAACGTTACCGTTGGGGAACTATTTGGCTCAAGCGACCTTCAAATCATCCGTTGGGATCTTATTGCAGGGAAAGAAGTAAACATAAACACGCGAACATACGACTACTCCAAGGCAGATATTAAGATGACGAAAGAGGCAGCGAACCACATAATCTGCAGCGAACCACATAATCTGGAAGGATATTGTCGGAGGAACAGATGTTGAACAGGGGTGGGAGAGTTTTAAAACAGTTTTAGAAATGCTAAAAGAGGAATGTGTTCCATGTAGGGAATTAAACACCAAGCGTAAAAAGTGGATAACTAGATATGTAGTTAAATGTAGAAGAGCTAAAAATAAAGAATGGAAAAATATATAGAGGCAGGTAAATCAAAAGAAACATATTTAAAATATTTGGACAAGCAGAACATATCACAGAAAGTTAAAAAAAAAAGCAAAAATAGACTTCGAAAAAAAAAATTGCTTAAAGGATCAAGACTGACAGTAAAGGCTTCTTCTCTTATGTTAAAAATAAACATAGAACGAAAGACAAAGTAGGCCCTCTCGAAGACAGTACAGGGAAAATCATAAGTGAGAATAGGGAGGAAACAAATCTAATGAATCAGTACTTTGGCACAGTCTACACAAAAGAGGACTGCTCCAAGATCCCAGAGCCTATAGATATTTTTCAAAGAGACATTGATACAGTGGGATTAAGATAAATCTGTACTACAGAGGAAATGGTTTTTAAGAAATTGGAGGGATTGAAAGTTGATAAATGTCCAGGTCAAGATGGTATTCATCCAAAATTGCTGTTAGAAATTAGAGACTAACTAGCAAGACCATCAGCTATATTATGTTCTCAATCACTTGCAAAGGGGGTTGTTCTACGGGATTCAAAAGATGCAGGAGTGATCCCCTTATTCAAAAATGGGAAAAAATCTGATCCAGCGAATTATAGACTGGTGAGTTTAACGAGCAAAGTCTATAAATTGTTAGAGTCAATAATCAAAGAAAACATTGTAATGCATTTAGACAAATGTAATCTCATTTGAAATAGTCAGCATGGGTTTAATAGAGGGAGATCATGCTTAACAAATCTATTAGAATTCATGGAGGAGGTTACCAAAATGAAAGAGAAAGGGGAGACATTGGACGTTATTTATCTAGATTTTGCAAAGGTCTTTGATAGAGTACCTCATCAAAGATTATTTCGAAAGTTAAAATCACATGGAATAGGTGGGGAAGTTGCCAAATGGATTGAAAAATGGTTAACGGGAAGAAGGCAGATGGTGGGCATAAATAAGGAGTACTCTGAGTGGTGTAAAGTGAAAAGTGGAGTGCCACGGGGCTCGGTTTTTGGGACCAATTTTGTTCTTGATATATATAAATGATTTGGACATTGATATGTGATCCATGATTGCAAATTTGCTGATCACACAAAACTATGCAGTAGTTTCTCATCTAAGGCAGAAGTGGATATATTGAGGTCGGATTTAGATAAAATGCGAGAATGGTCTGTAAGCTGGTAAATGGAGTTTAATGTAGATAAATGTACAGTCATCACCGGAAAAGATGGGATAACAAACGAAATGCTGATGGGGCTGGGCCAAACAGCGAAGAGGAAACTGCTGTCAGTCCTGAACCAAAGCTGGAAAAGGGGTATTGTACCCCAGGCATGGAAAGACGCAGTACTTGTACCAGTACCAAAGAAAGGAAAAGACAAAACAGATCCAAATGGATACAGGCCTATCAGCCTACTGAGCTGTGTCGGCAAACTGATGGAACGTATGATAAACACCAGACTGATGTGGCATCTGGAAGAAAAACGAATACTAATTCCACAGCAAGCAGGCTTTAGACAGCACATATCCACTGAGGACCAGGTCATCCTCATAGCCCAGGAAATAGAAGATGCCTACCAGGCACAGAAACACACAGTAGCGGTTTGGGTGGACCTGGAAAAGGCATTTGACAAAGTCTGGAAAGACGGACTTAGAGTCAAGCTAAGGAGAAGTGAAGTTTGTGGGAGAATGTACAAGTGGATCAACCACTACCTCAAAAAAAGAACGGCCAGAGTCCAAGTACAAGGGCAGATGAGCAAAAAGGTGACACACTCGAGCAGGGAGTACCCCAAGGGGGAGTACTGTCACCCACACTCTTCCTGGTGTATATAAACGACATTACAGAGAATATACCAAGAAGAGTCCATAGCTCAATGTTTGCAGACGATCTGGCTATGTGGACCTCTGAAAAGAATCTCACCATAGCAAGAAATCGCATGCAGCAGACCCTAACATCGCTGGAAGAGTGGGCGAACTCATGGCTGGTCGAAATAAACGAGGAGAAAACCACATGTACAATATTCTCGCTTTCAATCAAACCCCAAAACACCAAATTAAGTCTAAATGGCATATTCCTGCAGCCAAACGACAACCCAAACTATCTGGGAGTCACATTTGATCGGCGCATGACATGGAAAAGTCAAATCGAGAGAAACCGAATGAGAGCCAGAGAAAGAATGGCAATAATGAGGAAACTGGCTGGCACAAGCTGGGGAGCAGACGAAAGTATACTAAAGAAACTGTACACTGGAAGAGTGAGACCAGTTCTCGAGTATGGCATTGCGGCATGGACAACAGCAGCAAAGGCGAACTTCGATAAAGTTAGCAAACTTCAAAACCAAGCCATGGGAGTTATAACAGGAGGCATGAAGTCAACGCCAATTGTAGAACTTGAAAAGATTACAAAACTGATGGTAAGTACACAAGCAATTTTAGAGCGGAGGCAGAGGCATTGAGGGCGGCAGTGGAAGAAATGGTGACACATAAAGAAAATGAAAGCCATACAGCCCTGCTTACAGATGCTCTGGCCGTAGTTACAGCGCTAAAAAGCCAGAAAAACACTGAGCTTAATGACTTAAGAGCAGTACTCTGTCAACTATACCAGTAGTCCGCACCAAAAAGGGTAGTGGTACAGTGGGTCCCATCACACTGCAACATCCAAGGCAACGAGGAGGCAGACAGACTGGCAAAAGAAGGTGCAAGACTACCACAAACATATACTAGTATGACGTACGAAGAGTCAAAACGGCTTATTAAATCCAGATACATCACCAAATGGGAAACTGAACATACCGGCTACACCAAAAACGATGCCTATTACCAGTTGAACAGAAGAGAGCAGGTCGTTGTCTTCAGACTTCGCACTGGCCACAATAGACTGAGGTACCACCTATTCAACAAATTGAAGATAGGTGGTACCGACAAATGCCCGTGTGGTACCGGGAAAATGACCGCTGAGCATCTGCTGCAGAACTGCCCGACATACGAGGATCAGAGAGAGCAGATGTGGCCATCACCAGTGGCAACACAAGACAAGCTATATGGCAGTGTCGACAGCCTCAGGATGACCGCCGCTTTTTTCGAAAAAATAATGGTTTCTGTCTGACTGCGTACGATGAAGAAGAAGAAGAAGAAGTACAGTCATCAACATGGGTAGATCCAAATATGAAACATAATTACAGAATGGAAGAGAACAATACTAGAAAGATAGATACGGAAAGGGACCTAGGGATTATAATAGATCATACAGGTAAGGTGAGTGAGCAAGTTCAGGAGCAGTGAAAAAGGCAAATGCAATGTTAGGTATGATAAAAAGAAATATTAAACATAGCAGCAAGAAAGTGATAGTCAAAATGTATAAAGCTTTAGTTATACCTAGATTGGAGTACTGTGTACAGGTGTGGGGCCCTTATCATAGAGGGGATAGAAACATGCTGGAAAGAATACAAAAAAGAGCGACAAAGCTGATAGTGGGATTCCAGAATTACAGTTATGAGGAAAGACTCAGAAAAACCGGCCTACAGTGTCTAGAAGAGAGAAGAATTCGTGGTGACTTAATACAGGTTAATACGATGATCATAGGAATGAATAAATTAAACTACAACGTTTTTTTAAAATACAACCACTCTTAAGCACAAGAGGGCATAGCTACAAATTAACTAAAGAGAGGTCCATATTAGATATTAGGAAATATTTTTTTAGTCAGAGAGTGGTGAATGCTTGGAATGCATTGCCATGTGAGGTAGTGGAGGCAGGGACAGTTAATGCATTTAAGAATTTATTTGGATGCGCATAGCTTTTAAAGCAAGATGATGTAAATGATACTGGCTGTATACAGACTCTGCGGAGTCTTCTAAACCAGTATAAAGACGTTAAATTATGAGAATAGGTGTGATCATTTGAGAACGAATGACAAGAAGAATATCTGGTATACGCATTTGAAAAGGCAGATACGAAAGAACGAGTTTTTCGAGAATTAAGATGAGAAAATGAGAAAAACGCTGGCGAGACAGAAATTATTCTGCTTCAGGAATTACAAACATCAAATTCGTTGCGAACTCTCTTTACTCGTGAATCAGAAAAAATCTGGCACAATGAGACTTCATTCACAGTTAAAATTGTCATGAAAACACGTCCGAAAATGCTGCGACGCGCATGAGTCTTATCATTGACCGATAATTCATATCCCGTGTATGCTCCAGACACTGAAAATCGATCCACTTTGTCTGGTCTTCCTGTTGGCACACATTCATCTTTTAAAATGTTTTGTTAAGGGTTGACCTGACTGCATGCTCATCAGGTGGCTGAGACGTTCATTTCGTAGTTTCTATCTCTATTCCAAGCAATGTGGCTTCAGTATTTTGTGTTACCTCAGAATGTATAAGTTCAGCGTCCCTCGCTAATCAGCTCTGCATCATGTAATATGGTAGACAGAGCGATTTTCCATATAGTATTGTACACAACTAAATTAGAATCTTGACAATGAGAAATATATTTTTTTTAAATGTGTGTTATATATATATATATATATATATATTTATATATATATCAAACCCTATTTCACATCAAAGTAACGGCCTTGGAAGCAGACTGCATACGTACAGTCTGGCTAAGAAAATAGAGATAGAAGAGAAAAGGAATACCCAGTCTCATAAATGTCGTGCTGAAATCGGATGTGTTGGGTTAAAAAGCGCATAAATCGCTTTTTGGCTGCAAACTACGACATACTGTGATAAAGTGTCCTTCTAGGGATGTACGCAGAAGAAAGAAGAAGTAAAGTCAAGTGTGTCCCTTAGCAGTAACTTTACTGTCGGGGAATGAAGTTGTAAGAGTCTTCAGTATACTAAGCCACATCTTGTATGAGTTAGGGTTCCAGTTCCTTTCCTAGTAGTCTTTTACTTCCCTAGTCATATGCCAGGTACCCATTTACAACTGGGTCTACTGGACGTGACGATCATGGAAGTTGAACAACATAACTTTGCCGTAAAGGCGAGTGCTCTACTACTACGCTAATCAGAATATCATTAAGAAGAAGAAAAAGAAGAAGAAGAAAAAGAGGAAGAAGTAGAAGAACAAGAAGAAGAAGCAGATGAAGAAAATTAGAATGGAGAGATAAAAGGATACCTTCTCATGGAGAGAACCGAAAGTATTGAACCGGAAGGGGTGTGTTTATAGACACGAAAACGAAACACTGCACATTTTAATTATAGGCTGAAGACTACAGAGCGTACACAGCAAACCCAAATATGGCTTCAGTGGTCGAGTCACAATAAACTAGACCTCACCAAAGTCTAATATCAGGTCGACTCGCTTGCAAGCATCACCATCGTCATTAGTAACGTCATCATAATCATTAATCGTTCTGTTGTCCTTGGACCTAAGGGTCGCAACAGACGCTCCACGCCTGTTTCTATTCTGTGTCTTGAGTTTGAGTGACCTAAATATTGAGCTGCTTAACATCTTGGTTTGCTCCACCGTCTTTGTTAAAATTACTTTCCATGCAATTTTGAACTTCTTCAACTATAACTGTAATGGAATCTATTTTATATTTTTTCTGATTTCTTTTCTGACCACGTGATATCAATATTGAACTAGTTTCCTGCTGCTGTTCGCTGCTAGGTATATCTTGGACTTCCCGTTCGTCTCTTTCCCCGTGGGTTCCAATTTCTTGTTATACTGCCCGCTTTCTTTCTAAGCGTGTCTCCTGTCCATCCCCACTGTCTCTCCCCAATTTAATGTTCCACTGGTTTTTGTCGTGTTCTTTCTCACAGATCTGTATTTTCCATAACTTCTGGCCATCTAATACGAAGTATGCGATTTTGATCTATGTTAATAAAGGTCTGCATTTTGGATGTGATACCCTCAGTCATAGCCCATGTCTCAGAGTCATATAGTAGGACTGACTTTACATTCGTGTTAAATTACCGAGTTCTATATTGAACGAAGAATTTTGAACGCAAATCTGGCCTTGTCACTTACTGACCTTCCGTGTCCTGGACACAACATCAGACATCATATGTCAAGTGTTCAGCATGATCCATGATGCTCCAGTAGTGCTTCGGTTGTGAAAATATTGGCCGACTGGAAAGTCGTTTCTATGTGACGCCCGATTCCTGTGTAAATTACGATCTTATTGGTGGCTCGTTTCGTGTCACCCTTGTTTATCCTTGCATTAATTTCTGGGTTTCCTCCCCGGCCTTTTAAAATATTACTTCCCAGATACATGCAATTTTGCATTTCGCCAACTATCAAGACATTACCTTAATGGGGTCTCTGTTTTATATTTGTTCTCATTTCATTTGTTTTGTTCACACACATCTGCAATCCCAGTCTCGAAACCAGGGCATGAAAGACGCTATTTGAAAAGAACAGCAAATAGAGTCCGTGTTTAAAATCAGATTCTTGATAAAAGAAGGCAAAACACTAAAAGCGAAAAAGAAAGACCAAAAAACATATTGTGAGCGATTCGACAAATTGGCAATAACCCACAACTACAGTATTCCACCTCTACAGTAACCCACCACTACAATAACCCACCACTACAATAACCCACCACTACAATAACCCACCACTAGAATAACCCACCACTACAGTAACCTACTACTACAATAACCCACCACTACAATAACCCACCACTGGAATAACCCACCACTACAGTAACCTACTACTACAATAACCCACAACTACAGTATTCCACCTCTACAGTAACCCACCACTACAATAACCCACCACTACAATAACCCACAACTACAGTAACCTACTACTACAATAACCCACAACTACAGTAACCTACTACTACAATAACCCACAACTACAGTATTCCACCTCTACAGTAACTCACTACTACAATAACCCACCACTACAGTAACCTACTACAGTAACCTACTACTACAATAACCCACCACTACAATAACCCACAACTACAGTAAACTACTACTACAGTAACCCACCACTACAATAACCCACCACTACAGTAACCTACTACTACAATAACCCACAACTACAGTATTCCACCTCTGCAGTAACCCTCCACTACAATAACCCACCACTACAGTAACCTACTACAGTAACCTACTACTACAATAACCCACCACTACAATAACCCACCACTACAGTAAACTACTACTACAATAACCCACCACTACAATAACCCACCACTACAATAACCCACCACTACAATAACCCACCACTACAATAACCCACCACTACAGTAACCTACTACTACAATAACCCACTACTACAATAACCCACTACTACAATAACACACCACTACAGTAACCTACTACTACAATAACCCACCACTACAATAACCCACCACTAGAATAACCCACAACTACAATAACCCACCATTACAATAACCCACCACTAGAATAACCCACCACTACAATAACCCACAACTACAATAACCCACCACTACAATAACCCACCACTACAGTAACCTACTACTACAATAACCCACCACTACAATAACCCACCACTAGAATAACCCACAACTACAATAACCCACCACTACAATAACCCACCACTAGAATAACCCACCACTACAATAACCCACCACTAGAATAACCCACCATTACAGTATGCCTTCACTACAGCTGACTTCCCTGACCTCTGAGTTAAAACAGTCACATGTAGGCAAGGTTAATCAGGTAAAACAAACTGATAAAAAACCCACCTCATATCCCCGTTTGTGCTCCTGGAAACATGCAGTCTCACAGAAGTCTGGCCGACGAGGTGGGGATTGACACTGCAACCCTGCAGTAGGGACCGTAGTAAGCCCTGCATTATACCGCAGCCAGGAGGATCCAGGTCCACTTTGTAAAGCACGTTTCAGTATGTAAGAAGAGCCATTGCAACCCGCTACCAGAGAAACTTCTTCTTCCTCTTCTTCTTCTTCGTCTTCTTCTCTTTTTTCTTTTTCTTCCTCTTCCTCTTCTTCTTCTTCTTTTTTTTCGTTTTCTTTCTTCTTCTTCTTCTTCTTCTTCTTCTTCTCTTCTTCTTCTCTTCTTCTTCTTCTTTTTCTTCTAATCCTTCTTCTTCTTTTTCTTCTTCTTCTTCTTCTGAAAAGAACATTTCGATATTACGTCGTAGTTTACAGCGAGGCTACGATATCTGCCCCTTTTTGGCCCAACACATTCGGTTTCAGATGGCTTTCTTTATTACAGCTGGTCTGTCTTCCCACTGTGATCCCTATTCTCTATGCCAGACTACACTAGAGTAGCATGTTTAGACGGCCGCGTCTTGGAGACGGAATAGGGTTTCGGTCAGACCTGGTTCGCTGATCCTGATGAAAACAGACAGTTCTCAGTCGCTGACTGCTGTCAGCTCATTCACTGCTGCATCTTCAACCCCAGAGTTAAATAAACTCAGGATGAGCAGTTTCGAACAGCGCTACAACAGCAGCAAAAATAACAACAATACTAGCAATACAAATAACACAACAGTAAGAGTTTTTGCAGAAGTGGTTTCTTTGACAGTTTTTTTGTACATTTTACAAGAGCCAAATCTGTAATCAAACGTAGTCACCTTTTACAATATGTATCGGTAGTTGGTCTATTCTTTCTTCCACAGTGAAATGATTCCTGGATCTACACGTGATAGAACAACATGGTACGTGGGCATGTAGTACGCATGTCGGATCGTCTACCAAAAGAGATGTTCTATGGTGAACTCCAAAATGGCAAGAGAGCAAGCAGTTGGAAGCGGAAAAGGTACAAGGACACACTTAAAAGATCACTGCTCCGGTGCGCTATTAACCACAATGACTGGCAAAGAATTGCCACCAATCGCACAGAATGGCGGAATACTATGGGTTTTCAGAGATTTGAGGCATCAAGAATAGATGAGGCTATCCAGAGACGATCGCTGCGCAAGTCAGCTCACATCAACCATTCCTCAACCTCGGTTGAAGGATTTGTCTTATTTCCCTGTACGAAGTGGAACAGACAATCCAAGGATCAGATTGGCTAATTTAGCTATCTTGAACTCGTGCGAACAGTGAATGCTGACAAAGTGGTCCTTATCGAACAACATGGGCAGAACATTACATGATTGATTGATTTGATTGGTGTTTTCTTTCCAAGTGAAACACTACCGTTCTACCTTTAACTGGTGGCACGTATTTAAACATGTGCACAGGTGGTTTGAAAACAATGGGAGGAGGTCGAAGATACAGCACATTGACTGAACTCACAGCAGTCAGCGATTCATAACTGGTTGATGGAATTAGGGTCAGAGAACCAGAGCTGACGGTGACACTACTCAATTTTAAAATGACAACCCTGGAAACACGATGTACTAGTGCAGTAGGATAAGAGAATAGGGATCGCTGTTGGAAGACAAATCCGTTATCGTCCCCCCCCCCCCCCCAAACACACCAAAAAGAAAGTCAACTGAAATCGGATGTGTCGGGCTGAAAGGCGCAGGTAGGCAGCCTCGCTGCACGCTGCGACGGAACATCACGTTGTCCTTTTCAGAACGTACTCCGAAGAAGGTGAAGAATAACAATGATTTCATATGGTGAGCGTGCTAGCCCCAAGCACAACCCACTTGTGTCGTGTTTTATGTTTTGCTAGGAAGGTTAGATGTTACCTGCATACGTTTGTGTAATTGCACGATAGCGTTGTTGTAGTAGTTCGTTAAAATGTCGCCTGTGTTCGACAGACGTTACAAAGTGCTGTAATTGAATGTTTTGTTGACGGAGAAAAAACGTCTGGTCAACATTCAAAAAGATTTGTGTACTGTGTACGGAAGTTGTGCAGCCGATAAGAGCAACGTTGCACGTTGTGATCAAATAGTTAAAGCTTTATGAAGTGGAGAGACGGAGCTAATAAATCGATCGCGGTCTGGGCGTCCTTCCGCAGCCTCCAGTCCATACATGTTTCAGCTCCTCGATGCCATTATTCGCAAGGATCACCACATTACAAGTCAACAACTGGCTCCACAGCTTTCACTCAGCAATAAAAGTGAGACGGCCATTTCCTACGATCTTGGTTATCGAAAATTGTGCGCAAAATTATTTCCTCAAAGTCTTCTTCTTCTTCGTTCGTTCTCAATCTCCAACTACAAAACCCTGAAAGGGTAAGTAGCAGAATGTAGTCCAGAGAACGGAGTGCGTTGTGTTGTAGTTTACAGCTTGGCTGCGATATTTGCACCTTTCGGTCCAAGCATTTATTGAATACTGGGTTAACATTCCCTCTTCGATCCCTTCTCCTTAGCCAGTCTGCCCTGCTGCAGCCTGTTGTCCAGGATCACCGCGTGGAGGTGTAGAAGGGTCTTGGCAGCTCTGGTTCGCTGGCCCTGACGCTAGCAGTCAGCTATGGGTCGCTGACCACTGCAGCTCATGCGCTGCTCAGCATCTTGATCCTCAAAGTCTGACAACAGACCACAGACATCAAAAGAACATGCCTACGTGAACAGGAAACGAGCTAGTACACGAAAAGCATGCAAGTTCATGTTTCACGCCGACGTAAGGCCGTCGAAGTATTATTATGTAGACACATTGCAAGTGGAAAGAATACATTCGGTTATAATGTGCGTGAATTTCATTCATTGTGAATAAACATGAGAGTCAGGAGAGTTCAAGACCACTAACGGAGTAAGACAGGGGGACATTCTATCACCGTACCTTTTTATACTCCTCATGGATGAAGTCATCAAAGCCTGCAAGGAACGGACAAAAAAGTATGAAGTAGGGTACTGGAAGATGAGACGAAGTTACATATCGGAACTAGCGTTTGCAGATGACGTGGCCCTGATCATGAAATCCGAGGCACATCTCCAGATCAACTTGCAGGTCTGGGAAGAAGAGTTGAAGAAGAGAGGAATGCTCATCAGCAACTTCAAGACTAAAACCCTGGTGATCGCCAGAGATGAAAAGATACATCAGATAACCCTGGGAACACGAGCACTGGAGCAGGTCAGCAACTTTAAATATCTAGGAGTGGTAATAGACAGCAGGGGAGGAATCAAAGAGGAGTTAACTGTATGAAGGGCAGCAGCAGGTAGACTTTTCCATGCAATAAACAGAGCATTCTTCAGCAAAAGAGAAATAAACAGGAAAACAAAGATGGATGTATACCGCTCGACCTATGTGCCTGTCCTGACATATGGATGTGAGTCATGGGCAATGACTACAACCCAAGAAACGCAACTACAAACTTCAGAAATGAGGTACCTAAGAAAGGCGGTTCAGGTGACGAAAAGGGACAAAATCTGTAACCAGACAATACGTAGCAATCTCGAAGTTCAATCCCTGCAGACACGAGTGGAGCAGTCCCAACTACAGTGGTTTGACCATGTCTGTAGAATGGAAGAAGATCGGATACCACAGCGGTCATGGGAGATAAAAATTCAAGGACGCAAACCCCCAGGACGTCTCAAAGTACGTTGGGAAGACTACATACGAAAGTCCCTAAGTGATCGAGAGCTGGATTGGAAAGACTATATACGAAAGTCCCTAAGTGATCGAGGGCTGGATTGGAAAGACTATATACGAAAGTCCCTAAGTGATTGAGGGCTGGATTGGAAAGAGGCCAGGAAAAAGACTGTGGATAGAGCAGTGTGGCGTTCTCTCAGGAAAACATGTACACCTCACGGTAGAAGAGGAGTGACTAAGTAAGTATAAGTGAATAAACAATTCTAGAAACAATTGAGGGACATTACTTTATAAATAACCCTTGTATCATGGTCTTGTACCTGTATCCTTTTATTATTTCCCTCCGAACTTTCATGAGACAACAGAGGCCGAATCCTTTAGTTTCTGCGCCGGCATAGAATTTCATCTGACTTCCTCTAGCACCAATTTACAGCTGGGTCAACTGCGAGAAGCGGACGGACCATGAAACAACTCCAATGAAATGCCCGGTTACGGATAGCTCGGTTCGAGGAGATTATAACCTGCAGCGCTGGTAATGTAAGACAAACTAACCGCACAATCACTTGGCAACATGCTCCACTGTTTTTATATTTACAAAACGTAATACATAAGTATCAATAAGACGTGCATTAGAACATGTGTTCATGTTTACATTGCAGTGCCTGTTTACAAAAGCTAGAATATATTTGCAAGTTCCAAACAGATACAGAAACTGGGCTCTGGTACTTTGGGACGTCAACTGTATAAACTTAGACAAAACGCTCCCGTTAAGCTTATTTCTAGGCTAAATGTATTCATACGCTAACATCAGGCATGGTTGTATCCTGTCACCACAATTATATATATTCTCACTAGATCACATTACTCAGGAAGCTTGCGCGTGTCTGACAAAGAACACACGAATTACGCTATGCAGACGCAGCTTCCACATAACAATGAAGAACAGTTATGCAAAATATACATCCAATCTAAACAATCAGGTGTGTTAAGCATGATATGAAGATACATGTGAACATAACAGAAGCGCGAAGAACAACAAAAACGAATGACACATGCTGAGAAGAATGAACAAAACATATGCTTTCAAATACATGTCAGGTTCAACCGATAGCAGATTAAGTGGAAACATAGAGTGACGTGAATAAAGTGATTCAGCTTCAGCTGTCGGCTTTAAGGATTTTGTTTATTGTCAGGAGTTCACCATACAAATTTTAGACCTTCACCTACAGACATCCATGTTGCACACCTTGTTAGCCGGTATACGGTAGTAGAACAACACAGCCTTAAGGTTCAAAACAATAAGATCAGGCTATTTAGCACAAATGTAAAGTCGGTCGCTCTATACGGCTCTGAGACATGGCAGGCTAAAGGCATTGCATCCAGAATGCAGACTTTCGTAAACAGGTGACATAGTCGCATACATACTCCATGTCAGATGGTCAGTCGAAATGGCAAATACAGATCTGTTGGCGAACTCAGTGGTCACGAGGAAAGGTGTCCGTCTCGGGTGCCGAAGGTCGCGGGTTCGAATCACGATGCACGTTGTTTGTTGAGTGCACCTATAAATGAAGCCAAAATGGCTGCGGATCTACTTAGCTCTAGTGTTTGAGTCTATTAAGAGGGACTCGCACATCGGTTAAACCACCCTCCAACAAATTGGTTGTATACAGGCGCTGTAGAGTCTTCTAAACCAGTAAAGAGACGTTATGTTAAGTTAACACGAAAACAACCATTACAGCAGAAAATTAGGTCGAGAAAATGGAAATGGATAGGGCACTATCATTAAAAACCGTATAGTATAACCAGACACACGCTGGATATAACGAACAGGGGAAGAGATGAGTAGGAAGGCCCAAGGAACACCTGGTCGAGGATGAAGTTCGTTTAATCAGGGTCTCCTGGTCGGGATTTAAGATGATGGCACATAATAGGAATAGATGAATAGCGTCTGTTGCGGCCCTATGTTCCAAGAGAAAGCAGACGGATTGATAATGATTATGATAATATAATGATAGTTCAGTAGAAGGCAACACAAAAGTGAAATAAATTATGACTAAAGAGGGTTGTGTATAGGTTACAAACCTGTTCATGGAAATTATTTCTTTTGGAACCGTCACTATGGGGCCGACGATGCAGTGCAATGAATGACATGAGCAGTCAACGACCCATAACTGGCTACTTGCGTCAGGGTTAGCCAAGCAAAGCTGACCAAGCGTCGACCCTGGAAACAAGCTGCACTAATGAGGTCTGGATATGAGAATAGCGATGACAGTGGGTAAGCACTAAAACAAGTCAACGGACACCGTATGATTGGTCCGGAAGAAGCAGATATCCAAATAAAGGTTTACTGTAAAGGTATACCAGCTCAAGGGAGATCAAGGACAGTCGCCTGCAAAATGTTATGGAAATATGATGCTAGGAACGCTAAGAGAAAGACGAATATATGCAGCTGTCTCCTTCTTTCAACATATCGAAACGCTTCAGTCGATCCAGATGTAAAGGGTTACTTGGCATACGACAATGAAATTAAAAAGTAGCAAAGAAAGGAACCGACCACCTTATTTCATACAAGCTGTGGCTTAGTGGGATGCAAGTCTCTAACAATTTCAGTCCTTGGCAATAGTGTAAGGTGACAAAAACACAGCATAAACAGGAATGGTCAGATACGGAGTTAAAAGAACACAAACGAAACGTGCTTTAAGACCAATAGACCTTCACCAGGGACAAGAACAACAGTAACAATGAACTTGTGAATAACAGAAGAAGGGCATAATACATAATGTAACTGTTATGGGACACACCTTTACCTTCATCTATATCATATATAGGGTCATATTTATAAAGATGTCTTTCAAACTGTTGGAATGCTCTACAGTCAAGAGATTTTTAGACTGTGCTATGCCATGATTTGAAGGGGAATTGCTCTGAAGGGGTTAGAACGCTATGTGAATTGACTCTTACGACATGCGCATGGTGTGACACTGGCCACATTCTTTCTTTGTCGTACACAACGTTATCACACAAACCACTGGTGCAGATGAAGCTGTCACAAGAAGAGAAAGACTAATATATATATATATATAGAGAGAGAGAGTGTATGTGAATGAGAGAAAGATAGAGAAATGGAGAACACGCACACAAGCCCGTAATATACATATCTTCTTTCCTGTCCTGTTTTTACTTCATACAAACAGATGACTATCGTTGTATGCTAGCCCCCTAATAGGAAGTCTGGGCCAACGTAGAGAGAAGGCCCGCACAATCACACAGGTTATATACACCGTCCTTCCTGTCCTGTTTTAACTTCATACAAACAGATGACTATCACTATATGTAAGCCATCTAATAGGAAGTCTGGGCCAACGTAGAGAGAAGGCCCGCACAATCACACAGGTTATATACCGTCCTTCCTGTCCTGTTTTAACTTCATACAAACAGATGACTATCACTATATGTAAGCCCCCTAATAGGGAGTCTGGGCCAATGTAATCTGTACGCTCTCGCAGGGATTATTTATGTAACAGTTCCTTTTACATAATGAGGCTGCTAGCCTCATATACAACCTATTTTATTCACCTTCCAAGAGATGTCTGAAATGTTACAATGATCATATTCTTCATTACATCGGGTACCATATGGGGGACTATTGCCGGAGTAAGTGGACATACAATCGCCCAGGTAACATCCTTAGAAGAACGCAATTGATACATGTTTCTGAATTAAGTGACCCGAGTCGACGAGTTAGTGAAATGTCATCAGATCAACTGGCCAGGCATTCATGAACTATGTAACAACAATCATCATGGAGTTTATTCCATCTTATAGAGGATTCATAGGTCTGAAGAATAAAGGTCGTTTTCAGTACAGCCGTCACACAATTTGCAAGCCAGGTTTTTAATGCCTCATTTTGAAAAATGAACTGTTACATAAACAATCCCTGCGAGAGCGTACCCATTACATTGTTCCATGCTTCCTGTTAGGGAGCTAACATACAATGATGGTCATATGTTTGTATAAAGTAAAAAACAAGACAGGAAAAAAAGATATGTAACCTGCGTGATTATGTGCGTGTTCTCTCTTTCTCTATCTTTCTCTCTTTCACTATCTCTCTCTCTCTCTCTCTCTTTCTCTCTATCTCTCTCCATCTATCCTTTTGTCTTCGAACACGTTACTCCTCTCCCCACACCCTCCCGACATCCAAGTTACTCCACCTTCACTTACATTACAATGGAAAAATAGCCAACGCAAAATTTCGCAAATACTGTCAACAAATATTTAATTTAAACAGTGCGTGTCTTTATGTATAATCCATTTGCTATGGGAATGCCGGGATAGAATGCCTGAGAGAAAGCCAAGGGGGCTGTAGTTTGAATACTGTGTAATACGTTCAAGGTAACTATTTAATTTCAACTAATTAATGTCAGACAACTAACCAGGCTGGGCGTGTGTGTGTTCTAGTGGTTGTGAACCTGGTTTACAACAACAACGTACCAGGTTCAAATCCCGTCGCGCTCGGTTTGACAGACCGGGTGGTGTCGTGAGTTTTCCAGGATATGATCTCTTCTTTCAGTCTACCCACCAATAAATAGGTACATGCCAAATCAGAGGAAATTACGGAGCCTATGCGTTTGGTGCTTTGTTCTGCCATCTTGAACTGAGCCGCCTACGTAGACAGCTTAAGTGAAAAATATTTAGCTGTCTGGGGTGTCTGCTATTCATTGTCCATATTTTGTGAGTCCGCATGCAAGCATATATATTTCATATATATTATATATTTCATTAACTAAAATGATACGCGGAATAAGATATCACCTAAAACATATATATCTTTTTTTCCAAATTAATTACATAGATTAAACCACACACACAAAAAAACAAAAAAAACAAAAAACAAAACAACATTCGTTACTTGTGTGTAAAAAAATTACTCCGCTTGTTCCTTCCACAAATTCGTCCAAGATAAAGTCATATAAATTCCATCTGATTAGCTGAGTATTAAGTAGGCACTTTTCTATCATGAATAATGCCAGGGAATTTAGTCTGTATCATTCTTCATACTATTGCGCTAGACTTTTATTCTTTATTAAACTGAAAAATTGCATGTGTTACTTATTGTTGTGCTTGACAACATATGAATAAATGTACAGAACGTTAGATGTGTATTGAAATATATTTGGAAGATGACAATACGCATGCATCAAAAAGTTATTCATAACTTATTTAAGATCATGTGACAAAAACTCGTCGTTCATTGGCGAGAAGCAAATTACTTCTTGCTTCTCATGCAACTTTTAAACAACCATACCCCCTCTTCTCCAAGCTACACTGACTAATTTCCGGCCTTGAGAGTTATGAAAGCAGTCTTTTCTGTGCTTGCCTTGCAACGTATTTTATTTCGCTGTCACGTTTAAAGGCAAGGTAGAGTCATATTACAAATAGCCAAAGCAAAATCGATCTTCCAGACCATGAAGGGAATATCGTGCAACACATCCTTGTCGCTGGAACTTAGAAAGAGAGTCCTTGGATGCTACGTGGAATCAGTACTGACATATTGCAATGAATAATGGATAATCAGCAAGCAACCGCATAGATCTTTTGAAGCAGCGGAGATGTGGTTTTACATAAAAATGCTGCGAATCCCATGGGCTGCAAGGAAGACTAAAGATATAGTACTCGAACAAGCACAACAACAAACACAACTCATTGCAAACATCAGAACAAGGTAGTCATACTTTTTCATGCATGTTATGAAAAGATGCAGCTTGGTGCAAGTTGTGAAAAAGGGAAAGATTGAAGGAAAGAAAGGCAGACAGAGAGAGAAGATTTTGGACAGCCTCAGAAAAGGGCAAAGCGACAATTAACAACAGAGTTGGTAAAGTGATAGAAGCATGGAGGGTCATAATCGCCAAGGCAAATCGGCAGGAGACCTGATGATGATTAGAGTCATCTTGTAAAAATTAATGACAGGTATATAGGCTCGTAGAGCAGCAATAACATTACACACCGCTTAGTCTGCCTAAGTGTATTATTCTATTGCGATTTAAAAAAAAATCTTTATGAGCTACAAGAAGGAATAAAAGATATTGATTCTTTTGCTAGAGAAGTGAAAGCACTGCTGCTTATATGAGTCGACCGGATCTGATTATATATTCACAAAAGATGTTAAGAAACAAAATAACTTCTGTTTCTCATTGTCATTGCACATTACTGATATTGATGCCGAATTATCCTATAGACAGTCATGACTGAAACTATACGTGAGTCTAACAACTTCAGGTAAAGTAGAGATGGAAAAAACGACCAGCCACAGTTACACCCACACACATACACACACACACACCCGCCCCACCCACCCCATCACCACACACACACACACACACACACACATTTAACTTAACTTAACGTTTTTATACTGGTTTAGAAGACTCATCAGAGTCTGTAGACAACCAGTCACATCTGCATTACCCTGCTCTAAAAACTATGCACATCCAATCTATTCTTAAATGCATTAACTGTCTCTGTCTCTACCATCTCCTGGGGTAATGCATTCCAAGCATTCACCACTCTCTGACTAACAAAATATTTTCTTATACACGCAATGCACATACACGTACACGCAAACAAACTCACACAGACACACAACCAAGCAAATGCACACACACCAAGCAAATGCACACACAAAAACAAATGTAAAGTAGGAAATCAAGAATGAGAGAAGGGAAAGATGACTCAAACTGGTTTTACAGAAAACCTCATAATTCTTCGAAATGTTCAAGACGAGTCATTCAAAATGTCTACCAGTTCTTCGGAAGAAAATTAATGTCAGACTGACAATTGGAGGACTTTCTATGTACGCATTCAAATGTTTAAATCAAATACTCGCTTTCTTGTCACATTTCAAATTAGGCAAATAATGTGATCAGAAGCGTAGTCCATTATCCAGGACATAATTTGCCAATAGAATTTGAACACATTGACGTTTCTTTGGTAACGAAAGTTAAACACGCAATCTCGCTGAAAACTTAAGCAAATAGACGATCTGGGCTGATTTATTTACTTGGGTCGTTGAACTTTGAACTAAGTCCTTCAGTGCTTTTAATAAATCAGGGTCTTAACTTAACTAAACTTAACTTAACTTAACTTAACGCCTTAATACTGGTTTAGAAGATCCTGCAGAGTCTGTATACAACCAGTTACATTTACATCACCTTGCTCTAAAAGCTATGCGCATCCAGTTTATTCTTAAATGCATTAACTGTCCCTGCCTCCACTACCTCCCCTGGCAATGCATTCCAAGCAGACACCACTCTCTGACTAAAAAAATATTTCCTAATATCTAACCTGGACCTCTCTTTAGTCAGTTTGTAGCTATTCCCTCGTGTTATTGTAGGTAGCTGTATTTTTAAAAAACTTGTTATAGTCTAATTTATCGATTCCTCTGATCATCTTATAAACCTGTATTAAGTCACCACGAATTCTTCTCTCTTCGAGACACTGTAGGCCGGTTTTTCTGAGTCGTTCCTCATAACTGTAATTCTGGAATCCCACTATCATCATTGTCGCTCTTTTTTGTATTCTTTCTAGCATGTTTATGTCCCCTCTATGATAAGGACTCCACACCTGTACACAGTACTCCAATCTAGGTCTAACTAAAGCTTTATACACTTTGACGATCACTTGATCATACATATGTCTTGTCATACATATTTCTCTGGCCCTCTTTCGGTGAAAGATGAATGTCTTGTAATGTGGCCAGTGCCTTGTGACCTTGATTTATCTGTGTGTGTGTTATCAACAGCAGGCCGTTATAGTGTTCATATAGTCAGTCCTTTGTGGGGAGTAGGCAGCGTGCAATTTTGGTGATATATTTATATAAATATGTAATGTTGTTTAGAGCCAAAATGAAAAGTATTCCTGCAGTTTGCACTTTTGCAAAAATCCCAAATGATATGGGCTGGACACCTTGCCCGAATGTTAAACGAGAGGCTTCCAGTGAGGCTCCTGTATAGCGAACTGAGGAAAGAGAACGATGACAAGGACGTCCTAAAACACATTTGAAGGACAGTCTGAAAGAGGCCCTTTAGTGCTGTCAAATTAACATTAACACTTGGGAGAACCTGGCTCACAGTCGCTTAACACGGAAGATCACGGTCACAGACAGCATTGAACTCAGCGAGGGTCTCCGTATCCAGGCTGCTCAGGATAGACGTGCAATCAGGAAGTCAAGAGCAGAAAAAATTTGACAACAGCTGATTACGTTTGCCAGTCGGGTCACATACTTTCCAGACTCGAATTGGCTTGATCAGTCACGAGCGCACACACAAACTCAAGGTTGCATTTTGACAAATGATGATGTTGGTGGTCTTCATCAACGACGATGGGCGAATTATTATCACTAATATACATATACATACATATATATACATATATATACATACATATACATACATATACATATATACACACTCACTCACTCGCTTGATCGCGCGCGCGCACGCACGTAAGCACACACACACACACACACTGTGGCTTAAAATACACAGACAGAAAACCGGGGTTTTGAAATAGATGCAACTAACAATGATAGAAGTGTGTTGGGAGTCACCCATCTTCAAAATGTGGATGATAGAAGTGTGTTGGGACTTCTCATCTTCAAAATGTGGATGATAGAAGTGTGTTGGGAGTTCTCATCTTCAAAATGTGGATGATAGAAGTGTGTTGGGACTTCTCATCTTCAAAATGTGGATGATAGAAGTGTGTTGGGAGTTCTCATCTTCAAAATGTGGATGATAGAAGTGTGTTGGGAGTCACCCATCTTTAAAATGTGGATGATAGAAGTGTGTTGGAAGTCACCCATCTTCAAAATGTGGATGATAGAAGTGTGTTGGGAGTTCTCATCTTCAAAATGTGGATGATAGAAGTGTGTTGGGAGTCACCCATCTTCAAAATGTGGATGATAGAAGTGTGTTGGGAGTTCTCATCTTCAAAATGTGGATGATAGAAGTGTGTTGGGAGTCACCCATCTTTAAAATGTGGATGATAGAAGTGTGTTGGGAGTTCTTATCTTCAAAATGTGGATGATAGAAGTGTGTTGGGAGTCCCCATCTTCAAAATGTGGATGATAGAAGTGTGTTGGGAGTTCTTATCTTCAAAATGTGGATGATAGAAGTGTGTTGGGAGTCCCCATCTTCAAAATGTGGATGATAGAAGTGTGTTGGGAGTCCCCATCTTCAAAATGTGGATGATAGAAGTGTGTTGGGAGTTCTTATCTTCAAAATGTGGATGATAGAAGTGTGTTGGGAGTCCCCATCTTCAAAATGTGGATGATAGACGTGTGTTGGGAGTCCCCATCTTCAAAATGTGGATGATAGAAGTGTGTTGGGAGTCACCCATCTTCAAAATGTGGATGATAGAAGTGTGTTGGGAGTTCTCATCTTCAAAATGTGGATGATAGAAGTGTGTTGGGAGTCACCCATCTTTAAAATGTGGATGATAGAAGTGTGTTGGGAGTTCTTATCTTCAAAATGTGGATGATAGAAGTGTGTTGGGAGTCCCCATCTTCAAAATGTGGATGATAGAAGTGTGTTGGGAGTCCCCATCTTCAAAATGGGGATGATAGAAGTGTGTTGGGAGTTCTTATCTTCAAAATGTGGATGATAGAAGTGTGTTGGGAGTCCCCATCTTCAAAATGTGGATGATAGACGTGTGTTGGGAGTCCCCATCTTCAAAATGTGGATGATAGAAGTGTGTTGTGAGTTCTTATCTTCAAAATGTGGATGATAGAAGTGTGTTGGGAGTCCCCATCTTCAAAATGTGGATGATAGAAGTGTGTTGGGAGTCCCCATCTTCAAAATGTGGAGTCTTTCACAAACCTTTGCAGCAATATAGACACATTACGAGGTACAGAAAACGATGGTCAGTTAAGAATACAGAGAGCAAGAAAAGCTTTCATTACTTTGTGGACTTCATGGAAGTCAAAAGACATTAAAACCACCACCAAAATAACAATCTTCAGCACCATTCTATTAAATGGCTCTGAAACATGGAGGACAACACAAATACTTATAAAAAATGTACAGATTTTCGTAAATGGTTTTTTGTGCAAAGTACAAGGATGGAAATGGTAGAAGAAGATCACCAACGTGGAACTGGTGGAGGAACGGGGCATATACCAGTAGAGCATGCAATACCGAGAAGATGATGGTGATGTATAGGTCACACATTACGGAAACCAGTGGATATCATTACCAGACAAGCTCTGTTCTGGAATTCACAGGGCATGAGAAGTAGAGGAAGACCGATACACTCGTGGAAGAGGAAACTGGAGGCAAATGTCATAGCAGCAGGCATGACGTGCACAGAATTGGCTAAGAAGGCTTATGATAGGAAGAATTGGATAGTATTTGTTTAGGACATATGCTCTACAGGCAGCTGACAGGTTTATGATATATATCAATATATATATATATCAATATATATATATATAAATATATATATATATATATATATATATATATATATCAATATATATATATATATATATATATATATATATATATATATATATATATATTGATATATATATACAGATATTTTGTCATATTTCTGTCACAGCAGGATAGGTTTAAAAGTACGTCTAAGGAGGACAGGTTAAATAAAAGTATACGCGTGTCTAAGGTTGATACGTTGAGAAATATAATAGTCTGTCAAAGGTAGATAGAATGAAATGTGTAACATTCTGTTAAAGGTGAATATATTGCAATGTGTAACATTCTGTCAAAAGTGGATAGAATTAAAAGTGTAACATTCTGTTAAAGGTGAATAGATTTAACAGTGTAACATTCTGTCAAAGGTAGATATATTTATAAGGATAATAGTATGTTAAAGGGGAATATATGTAAAGGCGTAATAGTATATTAAAGGTGGATAGATTGAAAGGGGTAAAAGTCTGTCAAAGGTGGACAGATTGAGCAGTGTAGCATTTTGTCAAAGGTGGATATATTTAAAGGGATAATAGTCTATCGAATGTGAATGTATTTTAAGCGATAATAATCTGTCAAAGGTGGATAGATGGAAAAGTGTATTAGTCTATCAAAAGTAGATCGTTTGAAAAGTTGAATAGTCTCCACAAGAATAGTGAAATTATGATAAGCAGATCGTTTACGCCTTAATCAAATTATCCTTTTAAGAAATTATTGTTTGCAACGGCATCAAACATTCATTGAAATGTGTAGGTCTTTTGTGCAAGTAACTCCACGGTTTGTGGCAATGACAGCACTGATTTTCTGCCTTTGAAATCTTTAATAGTGGAACGGTAGATATGTATAATGAGGTAAAGTAAGCAGAGATCTCAATCAAAGGTTGATCTATCACGCATGTACCTTTCATTAAAACGTGAACCGAGCACGCAATGACCTTTTAATCAAACGTAGGTCGAGCACGCAGGGCCGGATATTTGATAGGACGGCGGAGGAATGTTTTCAACAAATGAATTTTAGAAACCATTATTAACCACTTCTTCGGCTCTTTGATGAAAGAATGAGCACCTATAGATCTGCTCGGAATGCAGTGATTCCGATTCTGTATAACATACCCATACTTGTTCCAATAATATGCATACATTTGCGTCTTAGATACATCGCTTTCAAATATTGTACCATACAGAAAATCAAAATTAATCAATCAATAAATCAACTAAACCCCTGTCACTTCCCTGCTGAGCATATGTCCTCGGCTAACATACGTCAAATATGTCTGTCTTTCGCTTTCCTCTCCAACAGCAGCCAAGTTTGCCTAGTCTTACCTTTCGGATTCCAGAACAGCCACTGGTTCTCATTGCCATTCTGTTCCGCAAAGTATATTATATCGCTCGCTAACGACTTCTTTCAAACGACTTCTTTGTTGGTGGAGACGGAAAGCCCGCCAGGGTTCCTCAGAATTATTTAGCTTGAAATCTGACATCGCTTGCTGTCGCCTGCAACACGACCAGTTAAATGCCACAGGCTCACTGCTAGCAACCGTATCGTATAAACAGAACAAATATTATGCGCAGGCACCTGTCCATGAACGATTACACCACCTGTGTTAGCGCTGTTGTTTGCCACCAAGTCCTTGATCCAAATAATAATAATAATCATCTTCATCATCTTCATCATCATCATCATCATCATCATCATCATCAGGGCTCATTACCTTGAGGTGGTGACGGGGCTTGCGTATCTCAAGGATCCAAAGAGCTATGCCAGAGGAGAGTAATGTATACAAAAGGACTACCCAAACTGAACAGATTAAAGTAAAGAGCTCAGACTAAAAACATAAAACTCACCTAGAGTATAAAAGGTTGAATCAAGGACAACTACTGAGATCCATAAAAACAAAAGTTGGTTATAGAAACACTGACAACCAAAAAAAAGTGAACAGTATTGGGAAAGGAAGAATCTCGAAATATGTTAAGTACATTAATCAGGGAAGTGAAAGCCGCAAGGAAGCTGGATTGCTGATTACCCTTTTGTGTACTAAGAAACAAACGAAAATAGCCACTTCGGAATGTTATGACTATGTACCAGACAGGGACAGTTGCGCATATAGCAAAACACATTAGGAACTACAAGCTGGAAGTATTAAATTTGGACGAGGCAAGAAGGGCCCAAACAGTAACAATTAGGTTTACATCTTGAGTAATAATTATTTACGCGAGAAATGAAGGGGAAAATGCCCAACGTGCAGAGCCAGTGGCAACGTTGCTGTTTAAAGAGGTACAGTAAACGCATGGTGTTACTGCCTTAACTTTACTGAACCAATGGCGGAAAAATTCGCCAGGGCATTGTTTCTGTATACTCACCGGTGTATTCGTTGTGTCAACACCGGTTTTGTTATAGATACGGCTGAATAAAAAACAAGACCATTTCGGCCCGCCTCGAAAAATACATTGGATATTTTACTTTAGATAATTTTTTACATAATTTTTTTCTATTTGTCATTGATTTTGAAAAATATCCTTTTATTGACTGTGATGAAGTTAAATTATTGCAACGGATTTCTCTGAGATTGGTTTGTTTAGTTTGTTTTTGTAAATGTTATAAATACGTTTGTAGTGGCAGCTAACAGGTATTCTGATCTGGTTAGGAATACTACCAATGATTTTTGGCAATTTCATGGGTTTTGAAGACAACTGATGTGCCCAAAAATGGGTAAGTCTAAATGTTTGAGGCATAACAAAAATTGTGGAAAGTAGAAAGTGATTAAAGTTGACAATTCTGATCTTAATGTGAGTCTTGATATCTCTGGAAGACCATACATTCATAAATGCAATGAAAACTCCATTCGCATTCTGGATTCTTAGTCTGATATGTTCCTCTCACCTTTTCAATTATTTGTTTCCAGATTCACTCAACGAGAAGCAACAGTATTATTATTTGTGTTCTGCCTGAAATAACTTCGACAAACAGAGAACTATCAACTAACATACATTATGCTGACTTCATCGTAAACCAAATACAATAACTCACCAGCGATGCTGTCAAGATTCTGTGTGTGGTATGGAGACTCCAGCAAGAAGAGAAGCCACTTTTGACGTGGCGGTCTCTTCTCGTACGCAACAGAGAGTCCTTGGAAAAGAATAACATCGGCGCCATCTTGATCTGAGCGTGAATCAGTGAGCTCGCAGTGTTGAACAGCACATTTTTGTTCCTTAAAAGTCTCTTGTCCCGCTTTGATACCCCAGCTACCTAGTCCGTTGAAGACTAGGATCTTCTTAAGCTTGACGTTACCTTCCACAAGTCCCTTTTGGACAGCTTTTGGTACAAATTTGAGTTGGGACTCAATCCTGTCGTCTTTGTAATGCTCTTCGTTGGGGTAAACTGACGACTGTTGAAAGAGCTTGAAGGAAATAAACAGACGTAGTTAAAATAGAGATTTGATGAGCATATCATTTGTCATAATACATACATACATACATACATACATACATACATACATACATACAAATGCACATACACACATACACACGCAAATTCACACATTTGGTAACTGAAGAAGAACAAAATCCACAATTCTGACAATAAAGAAGACAATGAACTGAAAAGTCTTAACAAGAACACAAAAGATACCAGAGCATGACGATTCAAGAATAAGATGGTCGAGATTGTAACAGTATCAGGCCATAAGGTATTAGAAACGAGAATATGAGAGCAAGTGGTTGCAAACGTAAAATGATACACAGACACGATAATACAACGACAAATAGATACGAAATTACAATACGATAAAAACCAGGACATGAAGATACGAGAGTATGTGAATACGATGGTATGAGAACACCTGGATGAGAATACATGTGCATGATAATATCATTATACAAGAATGCTAGTATACACAAATACAAAGACTGGGGGACATAATGATATGAGAATACGAAGGCCTTAAAATGAAAATATGTGGGTCCGAAGATATCAGAATCCGAGGTTATGAGAACAAGAGATCACGAGAAAGATACAAGAGAACAAAAAAAAACAAAAAAAAACAGGAAGACGATGGTACAGGTCCACGATGGTACAGGTTGAAGATGGTACAAGTTCACGACGGTACAGGTCGACGATGGTACAGGTTCACGACGGTACATGTTGACGATAGTGCTGGTCCACGATGGTACAGGTTGACGATGGTACAGGTCCTCGATGGTATAGGTTGACTATGATACAAGTCCACGACGGTACAAGTTGACGATGGTACAGGTCCACGATGGTACAGGTCCACGACGGTACATGTCCACAACGGTACACGTTGACGATGGTACAGGCCCACGATGGTACAGGTTCACGATGGTACATGTCCACGATGGTACAGGTCCACGATGGTACAGGAACAAAAAAGTACAAGATCAAGTTGACATAGAGACAGATGGGTATAATGACAGTAGGTTGGTGACACACGAGTATATAAAGACACGAGGACACAAGACGTGAGCGTGTAGAGACACGAGTATGTAAAGACACGAGGACACAAGTCGTAAGAGTGCAGAGACCGAGTATATACGGACACGAGGATACAAGACGTGAGCATGTAGAGCCACGAGAAGGTAAAGACACGAGGATACAAGAAGTAAGAGTGCAGAGACACGAGTATATACGGACACGAGGATACAAGAAGTGAGCGTGTAGAGACACGAGTATGTAAGGGCACAATGGTACAGAATAAGGAGGTACAAGAACATGACGACACAGTGACTAGGTAGAGGAAGAATATGATATGACTATAGGGTAGAGAGGCACTAGGATATCAGAAAGACAAGGGTACAGCGACAAGAGACTGACTATAAGACGGCGTTCGAATACAAATACCTAAGAACAGTATGTGAATACACACTTATGAGAACAACGTGGCTCTAGAACAAAATAATACTAGAACAATAGTTTACAAATATACAAAATGTCCAACAACAACCGAGTACAATATAAGTTTTCTATATTTCTTACATAATTGCATGTGTGAACACACACTTATGAGAACAACGTGGCTCTAGGACAAAATAATACTAGAACAATAGTTTACAAATATACAACATGTCCAAAAACAACCGAGTACAATATGTTTTCTATATTTCTTTCATAATTGCTCACATTTTCATGATTTCTTTAGCTGCGTTTTATATTTAGTTTGTGTTTCTTATTTTCGTTTGTTTAACATGACTGTTCGCGAATACTATTCAAGATCTAAATATCTAACTTATGTATGATTTGAGGAGACTAACGCCCGGTAAGGTGAAACACTGGTCAGATTATGTTAGACAGGGGGAAGTGAAACATATTGATCAGATTTTGTTACGGGATAAGACGAAACATATTGATCAAACACCCTACCTCACTTTCAAACAGTTTTCTCTGGAAACTAGCTGTTTTAGGGCAGCCTGTTTAGTGTTGTGGGGAACGAAATTGTGATCCCCATAGTGGTGCGTTTACTGAGAACTCTCTCATTTCCCTACAGTCAGGAAAATCCTGGACCACCTTAGTAAGTACACTTTGCGATTAGAGGATAACCACTGTAACCGGTCACCAATGAGAATTGTCAAGAGTACCTAACTCAAACACGAGTGGTATTAGCAGCAGCAATAGCAACATAAAGACCAACAACAACAAAAAACTTCATTTTTTGTTTTTTTGTTTTTTGTGTTCGCCTTATTTCTCTAATCCCCAAGGCGGTGTGCGTTGCACTGTAGTTTTTATTTTGCGCCTATCGGCCAAGTGCATCCGACTTCAGTATGCATTTTATGTAAGGGTCTGCTTCCTCCTGCATTTTCTAAGGGTTTGCTTCCCCGGGGTAACAGCCGGTGCTGTGATAGGGATCGAACCCAGCACCTTCAGTTTGTGAGCCGTGTCACTAACCACTAGCCCATGCCGCCCCGAAACTTCTGTTTAAAATGTACAATTTCAACATAAATCATGACTTTTTTTCTGTTTTTTCTGTAATTTTGTTCTTGTCAGCCAGTATTTTTGCCTATGTGATTGATTTGGAGTCCATTTAGAAATGCAGAAACTCTTTTTGCCTATTTTTGTGAATTTTGCTGTTACTTAACTTAAACTTTACGTCTTTATACTGGTTTAGAAGACTGCATAGTCTGTATACAACCAGTTTCATTTACATCACCTTGCTCTAAAAGCTATGCGCATCCAATTTATTCTTAAATGCATTAATTGTCCCTGCCTCCACTATTTCCTGCGGCAATGCATTCCAAGCATTTACCACTCTGCGACTAAAAAAAATAATTTCTAATATCGAATCTAGACCTTTCTTTAGTAAATTTGTAGCTATGCCCTCTTGTTCTTGTAGGTGGTTGTATTTTGAAAAAAAAAAAAAAAACTTGTTATAGTCTAGTTTATCCCTTTCTTTCATTATCTTATAAACCTATATTAAGTCGCCTCGAATTAATTCTTCTCTTTTCTAGACACTGTAGACGGTTTTTCTGAGTATTTCCTCATAACTGAAATTCTGGAATCCCACTATCAGCTTTGTCGCTCTTTTTTGTTTCCTTTCCTGCATGTTTATTTCCTCTCCATGATAAGGACTCCACACCTGTACATAGTACTCCAATCTAGGTTTAGCTAAAGCTTTATACAGTTTGACTATCATTTTCTTGCTCCTATGTTTAATATTTTTTTTATCATACCTAACATTGCATTTGCCTTTCTCACTGCTACCTTAACTTGCTCACTCACCTTTTCTGTATGATCTATTATAACCCATAGGTCCCTTTCCTTTTCTAACTTTCTAATATTGTTCTTGCCCATTCTGTAATTGTGTTCCATATTGGATCTACCCATGTGGTTGACTGAACATTTATCTAAACTCCATTTGCCAGCTTACAGACCATTCTCAAATTTCATTTAAATCCGACCTCAATATATCCACTTCTGCTTTAGACGAGACACTACTACATAGTTTTGTGTCATCATCGATTTTTGCAATCATGGATCCCATATTAATGTCCAAGTCGTTTATATATATCAAGAACAAAATTGGTCCCAAAACTGAACCCTGTGTCACTCCACTTTTTACTTCACGCCCCCCAGGAGTACTCCTTATTTATGCGCACTCGCTGCCTTCTTCCCGTTAATCAATTTTCAATCCATTTGGCAACTTCTCTTCTATTCCATTTGATTTTAACTTTCTATTTAATCTTTGATGAGGTATTCTATCAAAGGCCTTTGCAAAATAAATAGTACAACTCGTAAGTGAAAAGCTGTTTTTTTCACAAGCTCAGTAATGCCCTCATGGCTTAGGTCCCTTAAGTTCTTCACCTCTGCTGAAATTGATTCTATTCGTCTCAAAATGATGCTATCCATGGGTGAAACGTCTGTCGACCCAGCCTCAAAAGCAGGATACCAGAATAGTCTGGAAAAGTAAAGGTGGCCGTCGTGATATTGGCCCCATCAACCACAGTGTGCCGTAGGTAAAGAGAGATATAACTTAACGCCCTATTCCAATATGCAACACTGGCGTGTAAATAGGATCTTACTAGAAAAGCACTTCCATTATAATAGTTATTATCTACGTACAACAATGTGATTCCTATTCACAATGTCCACATAAAATAACACGGCTGATTTTAGCATGTTATTCGCAAATTGTGATTTACTGGAAAATCTTCAACATTTTTACAGTGCAAAAACCCCCATATACAGGTATGTTCAGATATCGCATTAAGACGAAAACAAATACGAAATTTACGTTACGACAATAAAATATGAGCTAGCGATTCATTTAAGAAGGAACAAATGCCTAAAATAAAGATATAAACACATACATGGCTGGTTCATGTCTATATTTGCGGTATTCTTCTCTTCCTAAATAAGTCGCTAGCTTAAATATCTTCTGTTAGTTGCCACCGATGAAGGCCTTTTCGTCGAAACGTAAGTTCTGTATTTGTTTTCGTCTTAACGCGGTATCTGACCATACCTATATATGTTGTTTTTTACGCTTCATCTACAATGCCGTCGCAGCCTCGCCTTATGTTTATTTTTAAAAATAACATAATATCTCTACAAAAATGCATAGATAGTATTTGTTAAAAAGCGCTAGATGCTTAGGAAAAAAAGTAGAGCATCTATAAAGACTATACATTATGTAATAAAAGCAGTGTAAACACAATGTAATGAACAGTTCGATGCCAGCCGTAACTGGGCTTACATTCCAATCCGTAATATAAAACATGTCGTAGCGAACACTGTTTACATTAAGTAATTATAATCTATTTTCTTAAATACAAATATGTTATTTTGTCATCATAAAGTCCATATTTAAACAAAAATTGATTAGCAAGAAGCAAGAAAGCAAGCACCAGACAAGACATTCGCGTACATTAATAGAAGACATTACCAATAAAAAGTGTTGCTAGAGTAGCATGAATATATTATCATTTAACAAATGAAAGTCCTACTGATGTCGGTGAAACATGTTAAAGACTTCATTATACTAGACCACAGCTTATTTATGAAGTGATGTGGCCAGTTCCCTTCCTCACTGGCTTTTCTTCCCTAACAATAAGCCAGGTTTATAGCTGGCTTCACTAGAGCCTGCCGATAACAGGAATCGAACATCGCAACTTTTGTCATGTATAGCGAGCGCTCTACCGCTACACTAATCAGAGGCTCCTGGCACATACAACCTCATTAAATCAAATTGTAAACCACAGATTAGCATGTGTGAACATCTTCACAAGATTACAATAAATACACATTCATGTATCTTCCATATAGATGATAAACAAAATAAGACATGTAGGCTTTTAAACATTTGACTGACAAAAACAATTCTAAAGTCAAAAGAGGGAACAATTTACATGTAGATCGAACATGTGGTTAGCGACCTCATCATGCACAAACTATTGCTAACGAAATCACATTGCACATAAATGGATTGAGGAATCCCCAAAACCTGGTTAGAGTAAACAAAACGCAGTATTGGGCGCCCGCCTCGCCATCTTGAGTGACAGGTAACTGATGATGAAAAGGGATAGGTAGTCGAATTTCAGAGACTGCTGTGAACGGGATGATGTGTTAGGTATCAGCTTTTGGTGAGGCGGGGTGGCCAGCTGCTTTCCCATCTGCGTTTTCTTCCATTATAGTAAGACATGTATCCATTTACATCTGGGATGACTGCATGTAACCCGGATCTTCTTCTGATCTTGTCTTGATATTTACACCGAGTTCTCGTGATGATCTTAGCCGTTGTTTGAAGTTCATCTTTAGCTTCCACATGCGCAGCTAGAGGCACATTCGTGGGATCCAATGTGATGACCGGGTTACAAATAACGAGATCAGCAGACGGACATGCTTTGAAAGCACCATCACCATTCTAAACCGTCGCCGTCTGTGGCGGTAATCACGTTGTTCGCTTCACCTAGGACAAACAAACAACAAGCTCTTAAAAGCAGACTAGGGATATCAACGATGGAAGAAGGTCCTGTTCCCCATGATCCCACCCACGCGGTTGTCCTCGGATCAAAATGGGATGACATCCTCACCACTGTGCGCAGCATGTAACTCAGCCAAAGACGGTTGGCGGGCGGGCTATTGTCGCCTAAGCGAACGAACTACCTATCTACCTACCTACGTACCTACCTACCTACAACTCCGTAGAATGTTGAACCTAGTGTTGAATCGTTGAGTCAGTGTATTTTCCTTAACTGGAAATACAGGTTACAGTCCTGTAAACACAATCAGCAGTGTGTTCGTCTAGTGGTTGATCAGACAGTCAAAGCTTGCACAGTTATCTGTTCAGTCTGCCGCGGCCTGTCCTGAGGCAAAGAATGATGATATGTCGCTGCTTGTCAAGAACGTGATAATTTCCGTTTGGTTGATCCTGATTTCTTTTGACATCCTGGGCAGCTCTCTTTCTCTCCAAGTTTGTGATTGCGATGTTTTCTTATTTACAGAAAACTAGAATAAAACCAAATATTTTTTCCATGAGAAGTGAGTGCTTTATCCCTGCTTTAATCATACTTTGTTATCTAAAGTAACTTTCTATATTGCGTTACGTATAGTAAACTATACTTGTTTAATGTATAAGACGAGTTCTAGTTGGTGCTTTCGTTAATTCAAAGGTGAAGAATGTAGAAGTTCGAACTGCATAATAAGCTGGCACTTGCGATACAATTATTCAATAGTATTGTGAGTATATAGGGTTAACGTAGCAGCAGGATAGATCGCTGATTGCAGAGCAAGAGAAATACATATATATTTTCAGATTGTGTGACAAGATAACTTAGATGACAGCGAGCTTCTTCTTCTTTGCGTTCAAGATCTTTTGGTCATGCTATATCCGCAGGACAGTCGCCATGATGAAGTCTGTAGTCTTCACCAAGTCGGAGCGGCTGGCCCACATTTGTTCCTCTGCTCCGCGCCCTCTGGCCAGGTCTGGTATCCCATTTCCCTTTAGAGTGGGCATTCCTGCAGAATGTGTTCAGGATTCTGCCCCCCCCCCCTTTCCTTGTTCCACATGGGGATTCATCGGTGTGTGGGATCTTTAGTTAATATAGATGTTCTAGTAGTCTGCAATTACTAGTACTCAGGAAAAATGAGGTAGTTTGTTGGTTTCTAAAAACCTGCAGGAAACATGCAATAGGGGCGACACGAGGGAGACAAATGGCAAGCTAATTCATGTCGCTGAATACTGGCTGCAGGCTGTATGACGTGGTACTTGGACACGGAAAGTAAGTATCATTGTCGAGCATTCCTTAAATGAACCCTGCACCAAAGCAACGTGCATACTGTTACAGTGGTAGCAGCTGTAGTAATTTATGTTAGATCATTAGTTTGCTAGATCCCATATACAACCTTCTTTAGTCACCTTTTACGACATGCACTGAGGTGAGGTTGATCTGTTCATTCCTTTCTACGTAGGAGCTCACTGTAAATGCTTGGCTGGTTATCGTGTTGGAGCCACACGTGGCTGGTTATCGTGTTGGAGCCACACGTGGCTGGTTATCGTCTTGGAGCCACACGGGGCTGGTTATCGTCTTGGTGCCACACGTGGATGGGTTATCGTTTTGGAGCCACACGGGGATGGGTTATCGTCTTGGAGCCACACGTGGATGGGTTATCGTCTTGAAGTCATACGTGGGTGGTTACGGTCTTGACTTCACACATAGGCGGTTATCGTCTTGGATGTACGGGAAGTTGGCTAAAGTCTTGGATGTACGGGAGGTTGGCTACAGTCTTGGATGTACGGGAGGTTGGCTACAGTCTTGAATGTACGGGAGGGTGGCTTCAGTCTTGGATGTACGGGAGGGTGGCTACAGTCTTGGATGTACGGGAGTTTGGCTACAGTCTTGTATGTACGGGATGGTGGCTATAGTCTTGGATGTACGGGAGGGTGTCTACAGTCTTGGATGTGTGGAGGTTGGCTACAGTCTTGTATGTACGGGAGGATGGCTACATTCTTGGATATACGTGTGGTTAGCTACAGTCTTTGATGTACAGAAGGCTGGCCACAGTCTTGGATGTACGGGAGGTTGGCTACAGGTTTGAATAGACACATCGTTGGCTACAGTCTTGGATGTACGTGTGGTTGATTACAGTCGTGGATATACACGTAGTTGGCTACAGTCCTGGATGTACAAGTGGTTGGCTACAGTCGTGGATGTGCACGTGGTTGGTTACAGTCATGGATGTGCACGTGGTTGGCGACAGTCTTGGATGCACACGTGGTTGGCTACAGTCTTGGCTACAAACATGATTGGTTACCGTACTGGAACAGCACTCGAGTGGTTACTTTTCGGATCTACACATGAATGGTTATCGTATTGAATCCATACGTGCATGGTTACCATCTCTCTCTTTCTCATGCCTTCGTTCAGGTACATCGATTATCCTTAAACTGCAGGCCAGTAATGAGAACCAACCTAAGTTGTGTTTCTTTAGGTCAGGTCCTCTAACGTAGGTAATGGTTATATAGGGCAGAGACGGCTGCTCGTAAATTGAGCGTTCTTACAAACCGACATGTCATTGATAGAAAAAAAAAAAAGATGGAAATAGAGATGGTGGGGGGAGGGAGGTGGTGGAGGGCCAAAGTGGTTAGCTGCAAGGCTCACAACCCAAACTTGATTGTGTTGGGTTTCATGAAATAGTAGGGTCGTGTCCTTATTGGAAGTAAACCAATATATAAAAATGCATCCTGTAGTCGGATGCGCTAGAAGGTTATGCCAAAAAAAAAACCAAAAAAAAAACAATTTAACGCACTCTGCTTTATGGAACATGAAAAATATACGCCATGAATGAAAACTGATATGGAATACAAAACAAAAAGAAATGCACCACGCAATGAAGATAATTAGTGACCACAGACCAATAATAAGCTTGGTTGTCTAATTTTACAAACACACCGACACCCACTAATAAAGAAAAGCCTTTACCACATTCGAAGTGCTAAATCAAATGGCGGTTCAAATTACAAAGCTGCACAGCAATATCCCTTAAACTGTATTCATCTAGATCGCTTAGATCTGTGAGTTAATCTAATCTTTATTGTCCTCTGTCACTTGGTGTCTACCATTTCGCACTAATGTTGTTTTGCAATAGGAGCTACATAAAACTAACTCATATTCATTTATGCGAGTTTTAAAATAAATATTTATCATCATTAGCATGTGCCGTATCACGTGAAGTTGAATGTCAATTCGTTTTACTTCTTCCTCTTCATCGGACTGTGATTTATGTGCCTTTCGGCTCGACACAGCCGATATCAGCACATCATTTCTGTGACTAGGTTTATCTTCCCTAGTCAATCCCAAATCTATCATTCAGACTATATGGTTGCAGTCTGTTTTCAGGGCCGCCATTTGGACGCGGAATATGGTCTTGGTCAGCTATGGATCCTTGACCCTGATGCAGACAACCAGCTGTAAGTCGCTAGCTGTTGTACGCTGATTCACTTCTGCATCTTCGGCATCCAAATCGCTTTAACCATCTATTAATTGAACATTTCGTCACCTCAAATGCCCTTTTTTCTCAGGTGAGCTTATCCTGCCATCCATATACGTTTTGTCAATCCTCATCGGCCTTTTTGGCTATAGATCGTTGCTGCTATCACACCTTTTTCCATACATTTTGACAGTAAATATACATTACAACTTGGCTAAAAAATTACATTGCTTAAAGATAAAATTACACGTATTTGTCATAAAAAACCTAACGCATACTGTGATTTGAAGCTGTTTCTCTTGATAAAAGTTATTCCTGTCTCTCCTCTTTTTACAACTATACTTGGAGAGTATAGCTTTCTAAATTTTACCGCAGCAGTTTGTTCCCAGTACAGATTACGTAGCAGTCTTATGTCTTTACTATCTAGACCTATTTCTTGGAGACATTTAATTAATTTTTCATGTTGAACTCTGTTTAACAAAAAGCTCTGATTATACAGCATGAAAAACATACTTACCAAAGTAACAGCTGTCACAGTCGCAGATCCGTCACCTGTATGCGAGATATTAGTGAAGCTGTGGTTCTGAAAATTGTGAAGTAGGTAAGCTGAATGGTGAAGGGAGCGATTCTCCAGCGCATACACAAAAAAATTAAAAAATCACTCAGGATTAACATTATACTAAAAAATAAAGAAACAAATATATGTACAATAAACTAACGAACCATCACCAGCTGTGTACAAGTTTGCTAGTTAATTATGTGCAGCTATAGAAATCAGTTGAGTTGGCCTTCGCACAGCATCTCAGGATACGGAGATTTAGTTTGCGGAATTGTCTATGGTCTGACAATACGAATTGGACTTTAATCTATATTTTGAGAATCAAAATACATGTATTTGTTTGTCCATCCTGCTAAAAACTCGGCGACGTAAGTTCTTGGGTCGTGAAATTTGTATATATCATTCTGTCTGGAATACCCAGATCAACGCAATTATCTTCAAGTCTCTACGACCTTCCTTTCCTTATTTAACAATTTAAGACCCGTAACTGTGGGCTATTGCGCATCTAATTTCTTCTAGTTAGATATAAGTGGGAACACTTTGCGCTGTCATCAACCGCACTCTCTCGTCCTGAACTACCATGGTCCAGTGGTAAGATGTACCAGTGGAGATAATTAGAGATACAAGCTAAAACATGTTAAGGAGCCCAGTAGTAGATACTGATGTTGGGGTTGAAGTAGTATAACCTTCGTTGTATTGTTGTATTACAAATCGGTTGTTTATAGTTGGGTATCTAGTTCCCTTCAACGTTGGTTTGCCTTCCCTAGATTAGTTATACATTAAATCATGTACTTATATACAGATGGGTAGACTAGAACGTGTCGATGACAGGTTTTAAACTAGATTTATTTGCAATGAGAATTAAGTGTTCTAATCACTCTGCTACTAAAGTTCTCAACTGCTAGTTGACTATGTGCAGAAAAAGTTAAATAAAAATGAATAAGCGTGATTACAGAGAGCAGTTTTATTAAGTGACATAAACGTGTACTATCATTAGACTCAAAAACAAGTTAGCATGTCAAGAACTGCAGTGATATATATTTTTATACTGGAAATTAACATTGAACACCAGAAGAGTAATATAATAGAAACTTAAATGTTGGAACCGAGCCCCCGCTAATCTAAACCGGTTATTACGCGCATCAATTAACAAATATATACTATTTGAGGGGTTTAACTTGCAGCAATGGTCTATGTGTCAGTTTGGCATGGGGAACACGTGCAATAAACAAGAAACTACGTTATGACCAATGACTCTTTGTTAGGGGTAAAGAGCTCAGGTAAATAAACAGTACAAGTTGCCACTGCTCTACACTTTATTCGCCTTCAACTTGCATCAACGGCTTAGAGATCTGGTTTAATCTAGACATGTGTGCATTCAACTTGCAGCAATGGACAAAGGGCTAGGTTTAGTCTTGTCATGTGTACGCTCAACATGCGGCAATGGACAAAGGGCTAGGTTTAGTCTTGTCATATGTACGCTCAACTTGCGGCAATGGACAAAGGGCTAGGTTTAGTCTTGTCATATGTACGCTCAACTTGCGGCAATGGACAAAGGGCCAGGTTTAGTCTTGTCATATGTACGCTCAACTTGCGGCAATGGACTAAGGGCCAGGTTTAGTCTTGTCATATGTACGCTCAACTTGCGGCAATGGACAAAGGGCCAGGTTTAGTCTTGTCATATGTACGCTCAACCTGCGGCAATGGTCTATTTGTCTATTTTAATCCAGACATTTGACACTCAACTTGCAGATTTATATATGGACCCGGTTTGAACCTTCAACTAGCAGCAATGGACTATTTGACTAGTTTAGTCTAAAGATTTGTACCATCAAATTGCAGCAAAATACTATATACCTACTTTAATCTAAACATTCGAACTTTAACTTGTAGCAAGGGACTGTATAACTAATTTATTCCGGATATTCGTACCATCAACTAGCAGCAATGGACTATAGGACTAGTTTAATGCGGATATTTGTACCCAAAACTAGCAACAATGCACTGTAGGATTAGTTTAATCCGGACATTCGTACCCTCAATGACCCGGTAGATGAACACAAGATCCAGTGTGTAAATCAGAGATGAGTTGGGACAAGAGCTGACCACTGACAAAGAGAAGGGAAGAGCCTTTTTTGATAGGTACCTCCAGCAGACTCACCAAGACGACATCGTTCAACAAAAGGCACTGGTGACAAATCTAGGAACAATGGAGGAGGAGAACGACCTGATTTGTGTTGAGGAGGTCAGACACTCCATAAAGAGAGCCTCGAACTGTGCAAATAGGTCTGATGGAATACTATACAACCTGCTAATGGACTGTGGTGATGAAGGGCTAGAAAGGTTTAGCCACATGTTGTTGGTATTATATATATACATGCTACTGATATAAAAGGCTACCGCATCATCACACTACAGAACGTGTACGGTGCTTGAGAGAATCATTGCCAGACGACTTGCCAGTGAGCTGGAAAACACAGGTCAAAAATCCAGACACCCTAGGCGCATACAGACCTGGCAGAGACACGGCCACCAATGCAGCTGTCTTGGCATACTTCTTCTTCTTCTTCGTACGCAGTCAGACAGTAACATTTATTTTGTCGAAAAAAGCAGCCGTCATCCTGAGGCTGTCGACACTGCCATAGAGCTTGTCTAGTGCTGCCACTGGTGATGGCCACATGTGCTCTCTCTGGTCCTCGTATGTCGGGCAGTTTTGCAGCAAATGCTCAGCGGTCATTTTCCCGGTACCACACGGGCATTCGTCGGTGCCACCTATCTTCAATTTGTTGAATAGGTGGTACCTCAGTCTATTGTGGCCAGTGCGAAGTCTGAAGACCACGACCTGCTCTCTGCTGTTCAACTGGTAATAGGGCATCGTTTTTGGTGTAGCCAGTATGTTAGGTTTCCCATTTGGTCATGTATCTAGCGTCTTGGCACACGAAATATATGAGGGCTTCCAGACAAAAAAGAAAACTGTCGTCGCGACGATCGACCTGGAAGATGCCTACAATAGGGTTAACTACGGCAAACTAATCGACCTTTTAGTAGACCTCAATATTGACATCCGGATCGTCCGTTGGATTGCAGCGGTCCTTATGTCAAGAAAGGTCGCTCTGAAGTAAGTTCCTGGCCGTGAGAGATCAGAACCATAGCACCGGGACTACCTCAAGGCTCTCCTCTTTCTCCTGAACGTTTTAATGTGTGCACTTACATAATTGCACAGATGGAGGAGACTGCTATACAATCAGGGCAAAGATAAGACTACAATTATTAAGGGTGAGTGGAAAACGATCTGAATGGTGCACCGACTATAAGGCCGAAATCAATCCATCTACGTCCAAGATTGTCTGGCTTTCCCTGAACAATAGGTTGGTCTCAGATACACTACCAGGGGCCACCTGCAAGGGCACCATCATTGAGAGAGGACATGACATGAAATATTTGAGTATCACATTTGACAGAAGCCTCTCTTTCAATAAACATGTTGACAATGTGATTCTGAAAGCAAAGAGGAGTATCAATGCAACTAAAGTCATGGCGGCCACAGACATGCAACAATGGACTCTCTTCCTGCTGTAGCAAGCACTGGTTTTGTCTGTCCTGGACTACGGTCTTGGGTTGCTTACGCTATCGCAGACACAGGTAGATAGATTGGACAGAATCCAGAACGAGGCCATGAGAGCAGTTCTGAGTTGCACTAGAGATGCTCCCATTACTGCCATGATATCTCTGCTTCCTTTGCCAAGCATCAAGGTGCGACATCAAGTAGCGCAGGTAAAGGCGCACGTCAACGTTGCCAACAACGAACACCAAACTTTGCACAAAGGCTTGGATACACTAAAAGGCAGACACATTAAGCAAGGGAGGTCATGAATGGCAGATGCAGAAGACTCCCTAAAGAGGGTCTGTGCATTGGAAGAAGTGGGAAGCGGTAGTGAATGGGTAGAAGTTGGCAATGAGAGCCCCCCCCCCCCCCTGACAAGTGTGGTGATACAACTGAGCAGATAGTGGGGCGGCACTAGGACAGAAGCTTCAATACAGGAGCTGATCCAGCAACTCCCAGAACCACACGACCCAATTCTGTAAACAGATGGCACCGCCGGCAAAGATGCAAACACGTACGGTTGGGGTTTCGTCGGCTACGTAAGTGTCAAGAAGGTGATGGAGAAATCAGCTGTCTACTCCACTGTCACGTTGAGTATGAGGATGGAGATTGATTGAGGCAGTAACAGCGGCCCTGACTTGATTGGTGACGCAACTGGTGACACACGCAGTGGCACTGTCAGACTCGCAGGGCATGCTCCGAAAGATAGAAAGGTGCATGCTAAGAATGGAGTGGACCTCTCTTCTGAACAACTCTGGTATACAGGGTGTCACATGGATCTACTACCCGGGATGTGCAGTCGTCTGGGGCAACGAAAGAGCTGTGTGACAATTTAGTCTGGGCAGACACATCTTGTCTCCCTACTGACACATTTTGTTGTCTATGGCAACGCGCAAGCGCAGTTGTATTCTTGTATTAATTTAGAAATGGGCCTTCCATCTGACCAGACCACTTACGCCGGCAAGTATTGTGGCGGAGTAATAGCGACGCCATTTTGAAAGTAGCGCCCACTTAGTAAATAGTCCGGTGTTATAAAAGCCGATTTCCATTGCACTTTGGTTGGGCTTGCTTCTGAGGGCGCACAAACCTAGCATAGGTACATACAGAAGCACACGTGCATTCAAGCACTGGTGTATGCGTTCTGATATCGCCCAATGGACTACGGTCTGGGGTGGAAAATGGCGCGCCTCCGCCAGTAGAAACTAGTGAGACAAACATCTAAGCAACAACAACAACAACGAGCTAGGAGGGACTTTACGCGATTTGCAGAGCGCAAGAGATTGAAGAAAGGAGAGACGTTACACGATTTTGCAGAGAGACGAACCTTACACGATTTGAAAAAGAGGGACTTTACGCGATTGGCAGAGCGCAAGAGGCTGAAGAATATATACTCTACGCGATTTTAGATACAGACTCTACGCGATTTGAAGCAGAGAGACGTTACACGATTTGTAGAGAGACGGACATTACACGATTTGCAGAGAGACGGACATTATACGATTTGCAGAGAGACGGACATTATACGATTTGCAGAGAGACGGACATTACACGATTTGCAGAGAGACGGACATTACACGATTTGCAGAGAGACTCTACGCGATTTGCAGAGCGCAAGAGATTGTGAAGAAGAGAAACTCTACGATTTGCAGAGAGACGAACCTTACGCGATTTGCAGAGCGATACATTGAAAGGAGTGACTTTACGATTTGCGGAGAGATACATTGAAGAGATTGTCAGTACGAGTTACACGAGGTTTCCCAGCGCTAGACTCCTTGAACGAGTTGGCCACTTTATTTTGAACTGGACGTCACATCGGCTGAGCTCCAGTGTGGGGTGTTCAGTCTTCAATTGTGTTGGGTCGTGACCATCCCCAGCCACGTGGGCGATAATTTGAATCGTTGTCAGTCATAAATTGCCCACTGTGGGAGTGAACGTTGCCATCTGAAACGCGACAAGTTGTCACGTGGTCTGCCGGCGCTTGTTCAACACACGTCGGTCAAACCTGTGGCTGCTTTATTTAGTTTTTCCTGACATCCACCACGCAGTTCAACAGGCATCACCGAGGAACAGGGCCAAGGGCGGTCTACCTGGGTTGGGGTCACAGCACGAAGTACTCATCAGCGTTATTCCGCCATAATTCGGACTTACGTCACGGCAGACCAAGCACGGAAAAAGTGACTGTTGACAATAGTTTAGGTGTAGCGGTAGGGAGAGTGTTAGGTTAGGTAATCCCTGGATAGGAGTGAGTGAGTTGTGTGAATAGTAGAAGAGTTCCAGTGTAGAAAAGATAAAGAAATGAAGAATGTGTTTACCATTGTTCGGTGATAGTGTGCTTTAGTAGCTGGTGTTAGTTGTTATATGTTCGGTGATAGTGTTCTTTAGTAGCTGGTGTTAGTTGTTATATGTTCGGTGATAGTGTTCTTTAGTAGCTGGTGTTAGTTGTTATATGTTCGGTGATAGTGTTCTTTAGTAGCTGGTGTTAGTTGTTATATGTTCGGTGAAAGTGTTCTTTAGTAGCTGGTGTTAGTTGTTATATGTTCGGTGATAGTGTTCTTTAGTAGCTGGTGTTAGTTGTTATATGTTCGGTGAAAGTGTTCTTTAGTAGCTGGTGTTAGTTGTTATATGTTCGGTGAAAGTGTTCTTTAGTAGCTGGTGTTAGTTGTTATATGTTCGGTGATAGTGTTCTTTAGTAGCTGGTGTTAGTTGTTATATGTTCGGTGAAAGTGTTCTTTAGTAGCTGGTGTTAGTTGTTATATGTTCGGTGAAAGTGTTCTTTAGTAGCTGGTGTTAGTTGTTATATGTTCGGTGATAGTGTTCTTTAGTAGCTGGTGTTAGTTGTTATATGTTCGGTGATAGTGTTCTTTAGTAGCTGGTGTTAGTTGTTATATGTTCGGTGATAGTGTTCTTTAGTAGCTGGTGTTAGTTGTTATATGTTCGGTGATAGTGTTCTTTAGTAGCTGGTGTTAGTTGTTATATGTTCGGTGATAGTGTTCTTTAGTAGCTGGTGTTAGTTGTTATATGTTCGGTGATAGTGTTCTTTAGTAGCTGGTGTTAGTTGTTATATTTATTTGGTTAAGGTGGATGGACGAGGAGCGGACTTAGATACGTTAGATAGAGCAAGATCCTGTTCTGTCTGCTACAGCTGATGCAGTGGCGGGACGAGCTGTGTTGAACGACGCGGTGATGACGAGAGACAGGGTTGAGTTGATAAGGGCAATTATGGATAATCTACAGTATGACGAAGAGACAGAGGATCACGAAAATGCATATGTGCAGAGGATGATATATTTTGGAGTGACTAAGGGAGAAAGTGTATTCTGCCAGGAAAGATCCTAAGAACAGGAAATCAACACATAACTGGGACTGAGTAAATATACGCTTGGCTGGCTGCTTGGACGGAGAACGGAGCACTTATGGAAATGTCCCCTGTGCGATGATGTTGGTTCCTAGAATAAGAAAACCAGAATTCGTACCCTCAACTTACATCAATGGACTATATGACTAGTTTAATCTGGACATTGGTCTGCTAGCTGTGAAATGGAGTTTAATATAGCTAAATGTGCAGTCATCCACATGGGTAGATCAAGTATGGAACATAATAATAGAATAAGCGGGAACAATATTAGAAAGATAGAAAAGGAAAGTGACCTACGGGTTATAATAGATCATATACAGGTACGGTGAGTGAGCAAGTCCAGGTTGCAGTGAAAAATGCAATGTTAGGTATGATAAAAAGAAATATAGGAGCAAGGAAGTGATAGTCAAGCTGTATAAAGCATTAGTTAGACCTAACTAATAGTGGGATTCCAGAATTACAGTTATGAGGAAAGACTCAGAAAAACCGGCCTACAATTTCTAGAACAGAGAAGAATTGGAGGTGACAGTACAGGTTTATAAGATAATCAAACGAACAGATAAATTAGACTATAATTACAATTACACAAAAGACCAATTTAATTGAAATACTGTGAATAATTCTCAGAAAATATTAAACATTCATTTATTATATTTGTATATACAACAGGGAGTCGAAGAGTAACCTAATTATTTGTTTCTTATAATTTGTCACCGGTTATGTGTTGCTTAATGACATATCCAATTCCTCCCCCCCCCCCCTTCCCCCGAGAATTAGGGTGTGACTCGTAGATATGACCTGAACGTTTTAAAAATGTTGGACATATGAATATATATATGTATATATATATATATATATATATATATACATATACATATACATATATGCATTGATATATGCTTCTATTATACGCAATCGACCGATAGAACGGTTTGAACTCTAGTTATTCACATCAAACTAACCGTACCATCCAATGTGTCCACATGTAAATGAAAACCATACGTTAGTGAAGGAAACACGTCCAAGAAAGTACCTGATCACCCCTCCTCCGCCCGCTCTCCCACTTCACCAAATCTGAGACCTCATACAATCAGGTCGTAATTACTTCATCATTGACGGCAGTTTCTGTTATATAATTACCTTATTACCTGTACGTTACTATTTGTACCGTACTATTTTACCTTACTATGTGTACCTTATTACGTGTACCTCTATTACATAGGAACCTCAAATGATTATCATCTGCAAGTGTAAGTAACACATACATGGATCGCATTACACGGTCTCTTCTCGTTCTTCTGTTTGAACCAGATACTCTTCTTTCTATTCTTTGGAAAATGCACATGTGACACGTCTCTAACAAATGTGTGTATCAAGGTATGTGATATTACCAGGAGGATGTAGTCAAGAAATAATATTAATACGGCACATTCTGACAATAATCAAATATTAAGATTACTTTTGGACTTTTGCAGTGTGCTAAATTGCTAATTTAAAATGAGTTTTATATATTGTTAAGCAAAAACAAAAATAAGCAAATGAAATAAAAGGGAAAGGTGGTATTATATTGGTGAATAAAGGTTTATATGGAGCTTACAAAATAAATACAAATAAATAAATAGGGTAGCAGCGTTGCTAATGTCTGCCAAGCTCTACCGGCAGCATGAGTTAGATGCGTTGTAAATTCAAACGAATTTAAAGGCAGATATGTGACATATACAAATCAAATACGCTCTCCATACTAGCAAAGAAACAATCAAATTCTTCTGGAAGAAGTGTCTTGATCATTCATTACCTCTGACGAGCCACTTTCGATGTGCTGACGACTCACATACGTTTTACCGCTAAGGAAGAAGTTGAGGTACACAATGAGGCATGCGAAAACAGCTATGACCTGCAGCGACCTCTTGAGGCGGAACCTCATGACATCAATGTACAGGAATCACAAGTGATCTCACACCTGGAAATGCAAATGAAAGTTTGTTAAAAACATGTTTTTCAATGTTTCTTTCCTTGTAAAGTGTTAGGGCTGCCTGTTAAAGATAGCAAGGTCGTATTATTATTATTATTATATTACTAGAAGTAAGCGCAAAAACAATACGTACTGAAGTAGGAGAAAAATTGCGTTTATATATTTATATATATATATATATATATATATATATATAGCGTTTGTGTATCAGGCAGTTTGACATCTATGGAAAATATTGGCTCACTATAGAGTAAACGATCACCTAATAAATCAATGCAAGTCTTTACACCGAATGCCAGTGCTCTGGTAAAACAATAACTGGACTCTCTAAAAAAATTCAAATCAAATCTGAAGTACGGCAAGCATGAGTGATATCCCTTTTATTGTTCATCAAATATGTAGATCCCATTTGTAAAACAGCCAACTAAAATGAAACGAACAACATTGGTGAACTTGTAAACGAACTTCTCTTCGCAGCCGATCAAGTCACCATAGCAACTTCAGAAATGCAATTGCAACAACATATTCACAACTAAATACGAGGCGTGTTCAAATCAAACAGGACCTAACTGTACCAAGTGAACATACGTACAATGTGCATGTTGACGTTACTTCTGATGTAAACGGCACATACCAACTGTCAAGTTTGCAAAATTACGTTATCCTTTGACTTGTAGTTTTCTCAGCAGAACTTTGAAAACATGGCGGGTGTGTTACGGAATCCGTCCAGAGTTGATCAGCAAGCGGTGATTCGGTTTCTAACAGCTGAGAGATGTCGACCAGTTGACATCCATCGCAGAATACAGGCAGTATATGGTAAAAATAGTGTGACGAACGTTTGCTCAGGCGACGGTCCACCCAAACAGCTACATTAATTTTGGAGATAGCACCTTCTAACGCAACAATATGCGCCTGACCTGGTCTCGGAATAACTTTAGTTAACTCACGTTCTTCTTTAAGCATCGTTGTTCAGTTCTTCACTGTTGTCTTCAACACACATTTGTCACCATACACTGCCTGCATTCTGCGATGAATGTCAAACGGTCGACATCTTTCAGCTGTTAAACACTGAATCACCGCTCGCTTATCAACTCTGGACGGATTCCGTATCACACACGCGATGTTTTCAACGGTCTGCTGAGGAAACTGTGAGTGGAAAGATAATGTATGTTCACTTGGTGCACTTATTTCCCGTTTATTGTGAACACATCTCGTACAACTTGTAAAGAATTCAGCATGGAAATCGAAGAAGTAAAAAACTGAAGTCATGAAAATATCTAGACAAGCAGGTCAAACCATTATCTTCCTCGCAAAGCAGCAAATCAAACAGGTGAAAGATTTCACATTCTTGGGGAACACATTATTAGCAAAGGAAAGAATTAGAGAGGTCATCCAACAAAGATGCAATTTGGCAAATCATATGATTGGAAATCAACACCAACACGTACTAGCAAGCACGTGACAATAACTATCAAAAAGAGCTTTTTACAGCACGATTGTCATCCGGACACTATGCTATCAATGTCAAAACTTGACACTAACATCAAATGAAAAACGACAAATCGCAACAATAGAAATGACATGTCTGCGAAAAAATATCAGGTGTAACTAGTATCGACAGGATCAGAAACGATGACATCAGGATACATGTGGGAACAATACCATTATTAAACTACATCAGAAGACATCATCTTAAATAGTTTGGCCAAGTAATAAGACTACCACCGCACAGAACACCCTCACCTTCCCTCAACACGCAATGCTAATTAGATTCAACGGATTCAAGGCCACAAGTGGGCCACTAAAAAAGGTGATTTACGGAAATATTTGAGCTAGTAAATGGCAATGTGCATAAGGCACACATTATGGCTAGTTTTATAGATCTCTTCATAACCTGATGATGAAAGGCAAAACATGATAAGCAAAAAAGAAAAGAAGAAAGTCTGAGGCACTTGCAAAACACAGCACAAAGTTCACCGAAGTAAGAAAAAAATGCTACAGCCAAAGCAAATATGAACAAATAAGTTATAACAGTAACCTATAACAGGTCTATGGGGAGAAAGACTAACGTCAGGTCAGGCACAACATATTGATCAGACAAGGTTAGTCAGGATCAAGGGCAAAATATACTGTTCAAGACCCTCACCTCGGCTTCCTCGTAGCCCTTTCTGGAAACGGGCTGTTTTCATGGCATCCTAACTAACGGGGTAAGGGATCGACGTGATCACCCTAGTAGTGAGCGACATGGAGATGAGATGAGGTCAAGCATAGCATAACCGCCTGGAGGACCCCAGTCCACCTTCATCAGCACGCTCTGGGTGTGAGGTAAGCTACTCCAACCAGCCACTAAACATCTTTTCAGGGCGCACAAAAGAGGAAAACCTACTCATTGTGGGCATTTGCAAACAACAATAACAGGTCTAAAACAATAAGTGTTCGGCTGATCCGTCTTGTAACGTTTCTTTTCCAATTTATGATTGACAGTTTACAATCTTCTTCTTTCGTATTGTTGAGCGACAGAAAGTTTAGGACCACCAGACGAGCTGAAGACTGCACTGGATATATGCATCCGAGCACTTGCAGTGGGAGCTACAATAGCAATAGTTTTATACGATGATGTTGCTAGTTCCATGCACATCCTACTTTAGTCGCCTTCTACAAAATGCTTAGGAGATTACAGCGGCGTATTTCTTATCATACCATGTACCACTCGTCCGACAGTTTCCATAGCAACCAAAGTGGTTACAGAAAGGTTATGTTCTCTTGCACGTGTAGTCCCATTGAGCAGAGCATGATAGGGGACACCTCTCTTGGAATGATCCTTATTTCATCTCGAACGGAGGGCTGCAAATCTGTTTTCAACCGATTGCTGTTGTGTACCATCTTCAAGAGATTAACACAGGCGACCCCAGTTGTCCTTTGTGTCTTCTTCAAGAGATTCACACAGGAGACCCCAGTTGTCCTTTGTGTCTTCTTCATGAGATTCACACAGGAGACCCCAGTTGTCCTTTGTGTCTTCTTCATGAGATTCACACAGGACACCCCAGTTGTTCTTTGTGTCTTCTTCAAGAGATTCACACAGGAGACCCCAGTTGTTCTTTGTGTCTTCTTCATGAGATTCACACAGGAAACTCTAGTTGTCCTTTGTGTCTTCTTCATGAGATTCACACAGGAAACTCTAGTTGTCCTTTGTGTCTTCTTCATGAGATTCACACAGGGGACCCCAGTTGTTCTTTGTGTCTTCTTCAAGAGATTCACACAGGAGACCCCCGTTGTTCTTTGTGTCTTCTTCAAGAGATTCACACAGGAGACTTCAGTTGTCCTTTGTATCTTCTGCAAGAGATTCACACAGGAGACCCCATTGATCTTTGTGTTTCCCATTATAGTTCTATGTCTGGTTTTATTTGATCACCAAGCGATTCTAATTTCTTGTGGGTTCTAGTTCAGAGCATGTGAACTTATATAGTACCTCAAGATGCCACTGCAAGTGTGGTTGTGGATGATGGTTGACAATCTGACCTATCACATTATTTCCCAAAACAGCGCGGCTGTAGATGACTGTTGACAATCTAACCTATCACACCATGTCCCATACTGTGCGGCTGTGGATAAAAGTTGGCAATCTAACCTATTTAAAACATACACCATATGCGACCCTGCATTGAATTCTTGGTAGCTGAAAAGAAAATGTGAGGAACATTCAAAAACTTGTGTGTGATGCTTATGGAAATGTGGGGAATATTCAAACACTTTTGTGTGATGTTTATAGAAATGTAGGGAACATTCACAAACTTTTATGTGATGTTTATAGAAATGTAGGGAACATTCACAAACTTTTATGTGATGTTTATAGAAATGTGGGGAACATTCAAAAACTTTTGTGTGATGTTTATAGAAATGTGGGGAACATTCACAAACTTTTGTGTGATGTTTATAGAAATGTGGGGAACATTCACAAACTTTTGTGTGATGTTTTTAGAAATGTGGGGAACATTCACAAACTTTTGTGTGATGTTTATAGAAATGTGGGGAACATTCACAAACTTTTGTGTGATGTTTATAGAAATGTGGGGAACATTCAAAAACTTGTGTGTGATGTTCATAGAAATGTGGGCAACACTCACAAACTTTTGTGTGATGTTTATAGAAATGTGGGGAACATTCACAAACTTTTGTGTGATGTTTATAGAAATGTGGGGAACATTCAAAAACTTGTGTGTGATGTTTATAGAAATGTGGGGAACATTCACAAACTTTTGTGTGATGTTTATAGAAATGTGGGGAACATTCACAAACTTTTATGTGATGTTTATAGAAATGTGGGGAACATTCACAAACTTTTGTGTGATGTTTATAGAAATCTGGAGAACATTCACAAACTTTTGTGTGATGCTTATGCAAATGTGGGGAACATTCACAAACTTTTGTGTAATGTTTATGAAAATTGTGCAGCTGACAGCAGTACCATTTGGCGCTGGGATCAGGAAGTTCAAGCTGTCGGGAGTGGGGGATGGAGCTGCATGATCGAGCGTGGTCTGGACGTCCATCCACAGCGACCACCCTAGATACCAGACATGCAGCACGACGTCGCCATTTTTCAACAGGATCAACGCATCAGAAGTTTACAATTGACCTTACAGCTTTCAGTCAGCAAATGAAGTGTGATGGGGATTTTCTACGATCTTGGAGAGTCAAAGGTATATGTAAGACGAATCCTTTAAAGCTCACAAGCGTCAGTAGAAAAACAAGCTACGGGAATAGGAAACGGGCTGGCTAGTATAGGAAAGGTATGCTTGCTCTTGTTTCCGCAGGCCTAAGGCAGTAGCAGTGAACAGAGTATATGTGGAAAATAGCACGTGGAAAGGTAAAATTAATCTATACTGTTCATTAATTTCATGCATTGCGAAGAAACAGTTCCAGAGAAAAGATTACGGGGCATTGCTGTCTGGTCATCTCTCGTATATAGGCATTCCAAAAACAGACACTGTTGTCCATGTTAAAGTGTTGTAAACGTCTATGTATGAGTTATGAGCTTTGGTTAGTGAGATGAGGTAGTGAGCGTTCCATTCCTTGTTGTACATGATTTCCTAAATAATTCAGATATTTATTTACAAATAGGCATAGTCGAGCGGTCATTTTGCTATTGCAAGAAAGCATTTTTCCTAACCGCTTTACCACGTGGTAGCGCATTCTGCTCCCACCATACGTACAGCGTGTATATCAAATCCTATTATATTAATTTACAAATTATTTTTTATTAAATATTAATGTATGTATTAATTCAATAATCGCCCGAGCGTTACCGGGGCTTGAAAGGGAAGAAAAGAAAAATGACACTGTAACCTGCCAGACTACGACTAAGGGTTTGGACGTTATCAGGCTGGTTATCACATAATATGTTCACGTTGAATGCCCACGAGGAGTAATTTTACTCTTTTGTTCATGTTGAATGCCTATTTTATGTTCATGTTGAATGCTCATTTTATGTTCATGTTGAATGCCCATTTTATGTTCATGTTGAATGCTCATTTTATGTTCATGTTGAATGCCCATTTTATGTTCATGTTGAATGCCCATTCTATGTTCATGTTGAATGCCCATGTTATGTTCATCTTGAATGCCCATTTTATGTTCATCTTGAATGTCCATTTTATGTTCATGTTGAATGCCCATTTTATGTTCATATTGAATGCCCATTTTATGTTCATCTTGAATGTCCATTTTATGTTCATCTTGACTGCACATGATGAGCAAGTTTACACATTTGTTCATATTGAATGCCCACGATTAGTAAGTTGACTCTTTTGAGCGGGACGATTAGGCTAACGTCTGGTCAGGCAAAACACACTGATCAAACAATGTTAGCCAGGGTCAGGAGAAATATACTGGCCAAGACCCTCACCTGACCTCCTCGTTGTTCGTCGTGGAAACGAGCTGTTGTTGAGGAACAGTCAGACTAACAAGGTGAGGTTTGATGTAATCCCCGTAGTAGTGAGTGTCACGCAGATGCAGCCAAGCATTGCACAACCGCTTGGAGGACCCCGGTGAATCAGCGAATATCACAGCTTAACTTATACTGTCTTTATACTGGTTTAGAAGACTCTGCAGAGTCTGTATACAACCAGTTTCATGTATATTACATTGCTCTAAAAGCTATGCGCATTCAATCTATTCTTAAATGCATTAAGTGTCTCTGCCTTTACTACTTCATGTGACAAATGTATTCCAAGCATTCACTACTCTCTGACTAAAAAAATATTTCCTAATATCAAATCTGGAGCTTCCTTTTGGTTAATTTGTAGCTATGCACTCTTGTTCTTGTGGGTGGTTGTGTATTGAAAGAAACTTGTTATAGTCTAATTTATCCGTTCCTTTCATTATCTGTATTAAGTCACCTCGAACGCTTCTCTTTTGTAGACACTCTACGCCGGTTAATCTGAGTCTTTCCTCATAACTGTAATTCTGGAATTCCACTATCAGATTTGTCGCTCTTTAATGGTATCCTTTCCAGCATGTTTATGTCCCCTCTATGATAAGGACTCCACACCTGTACACAGTACTCCAATCTAGGTCTAACTAATGCTTTATACAGTTTCACTATCAATTCCTTACTCCTATGTTTAATATTTCTTTTTATCATACCTAACATTGCATTTGCCTTTATCATTGCTACCTGGACTTGCTCACTCACCTCACCTGTATGCTCTATTATAGCCCCTAGTTCCCTTTCCTTTTCTATCTTTCTGATATTGTACTCGCCCATTCTGTAATTATGTTTCATATTGGATCTACCCATGTGGATGACTGTCCAGGCCCGTTTCCTATTCACGCAACTTTTTTTTTCCTATTGACGCTTGTGAGCTTTAAGGAATTCGTCTTACACATACTGGATCTTACTCTTATGTGTTTCTAGTTAGGACTAATATTAACATAGTAACACAATGTAGGAATAAGCAGTGTATCTATCAGCCTCCCCTTAGTTGAAAGAAGTGCTCAATATCAAATATCTCAATCTTGGTATTCAGTCAAGCACGTGTGACGTGCATCTGATGTCAGGTAGCCAAATGTTGAGTAAACTCATTTCGCTCTTTTACCTTGATGTACCATGTTGGGCCCAGGGACGCCTTCAGACATTTTAAAATCGGTGAAACAATTTGAAAGTGGAATCTGTTCGTCTTCTAAAAAAAAAAAAAAAACTTTAGCAGGTATAGGAATTTCCATCTTTGGTGACTTGTATGTATCTGTTGAAAGCTTATACTCCACAAGGATCGAGAATGGTTTTGTTTGATTCACTGATTGAACATATTGTTAGTCCATTTTTGCACAAAACGCACACCTCACGCGTACTGGCGTTAATCTTAAATGTCAAGTATAATACAAGTTTATAAGATAATCAACAGAAAGGATAACTCTATGATAACAAGTTTTTTTTTCATAGCGCAGCCGTTTATGTGAAAAAGAGGGCACAGGCACAAATTAATTTTTAAAAGTCCAGATCAGATAACAAGGTACTATTTCTTCAGTCAGAGAGCGCTGAATGCATGAAATGCATTGCCACAAGAAATAATGAGGCTGAGTTACTTAGTGTATTCAAGAATAGATTGGATACGCATAGGTACTTTTAGATCAAGTGAATGTATGAAGAAACCGGTTGTATACAGACTCTGCAGAGTCTTCTAAGCCAGTATAAAGTCGTTAGGTTACGTGAAGTATCTTTGTGTTCTTGACAGTAACTACCTGTCATTTCTATTATTATCTGTTCCTGAAGGTCTTTCCCTGGTTCACAATGCTCAGATTGTTCAGTTCATCCCGTAGCCAATCAGGTCGTTGGGGCTCACTTGAAGACGCACCCACAATCCCACGCCATCTCTCTCTGTCTGCTGCCGCCAGTCGTGCCTCACCGGGACGAAGGTTTGACCATTCAGTGATGTTGTGAGCCCCTCCCTTCCTTGGACGTCCTCGCGCTCTCTTTCCTGGTACGCAACCGTACAGTAACGAATTTGTAATTACGCTAGACCTCATGACGTGCCCATACTAAGCCATCTTTCGCCATTTCATAGATGTGAACAGATCATCAAAATTCCCAATTAGCGTTTTCCACTGTCCGTCGCATTTCTACGTTCGTGACAAGATCCTTATATGTAACATGTAGCAGTATTCTCGCATTTGTAACATTCAGAAGACATTTTTCAGGTCAATTTAAATTCTGTTCAGTACATCAATTTATGGGCACGACTGAGGCAATGGGCACTTACTTGTCTCAACATTCACAGACTAGTCTATTCTTATTTGTTATCTATTCTACTTAGACTTGGTCCTACTATCTCTGTCTGGTGAGAGCATGATATTAGATATCTTTGAGTGTTGTTGTCGGCGAATTTTTGGTTATGGTCTGTTGTTGACCTACTTTTGTTATCTTATCTATGTTTTAAACAAATATATATATATAGATAGGAAGATAGATAGGCCGACCGACCGACCGTGAAAGATACATAGATATATAGATAGATAGATAAATAGATAGGCAGGTAGGTATGTAGGTAGGTTAGACATATAGATAAGATAGATAGATAGATAGATAGATAGATAGATAGATAGATAGATAGATAGATAGATAGATAGATAGATAGTAAGATAGACAGATAGATATATAGATAGATAGATAGATAGATAGATAGATGAATAGATGAATAGATAGATAGATAGATAGATAGATAGATAGATAGATAGATAGATAGATAGATAGATAGATAGATAGATAGATAGATAGATAGATAGATAGATAGATAGATAGATAGATAGATAGATAGATAGATAGATAGATAGATAGATAGATAGATAGATAGATAGATAGATAGATAGATAGATAGATAGATAGAAAGATATATACATAGATACATAGGATCAGAACAATGCAGCAACACTTTTCCGGGCATGTCATGAAAATAGGCGGGTTGGAGCACGTTGTGATAACGGGAAAGATATCAGGAAAGAGAGACAGAGGAAGGTTGGGAGAGAAGATGTTGGAGAATGGCAAGGGCGACAATCAACAACAGCGTTGGTAAACGACACAAGTGAAAGAAGCGTTCGGAGTTTCATCATGGTCAATGCCAACCGACACGGCTCCAGATGATGGTGATACTGTTGATTACTTCATGGTGTAAACAGACCATGCATACGTGATGAACAAACGTGTTGAGAGAAGAATTGAGACTCTTGAAATATTGATATTTAGACTAATGGGGATTAATTTCAGGAAAGAATGAAAGGAAGTTTTGAAGAAAATTATTTGCCGAAATTAGTGTCAGACAGTTGAGATGTATTGGTCATATCAAAAGGATATCTGAAAACGGTGTTGCTATGACAATAGAGTGAAAGCATATAAGAAGAAATGAACGATATAGGGGGAATGATATCACCAATGGATGGACTAGGACAAGTTTGTCACATTATAGCATCTGTACATACTTTGGCTACATCAAAAGCTACAATAACCTAGAAACAACGATATTGGATGGTATGGTATCTGGCAGAAGAGACAGACAAAGGAGAAAATGGACAATGGGCATCACAAAGACTATGGGGTTGACAGTAGCAGAGGCGGGAGAACTCGCGAAAGATCGAATGTCTCACAGGTCGGCTGTCATGAGAGCGACGTTCTGCAAAGGACTTGGAAAGTATGCTGATGAAGCAGAAACAGAGGTCTTTCGAGATCCATCGCAGCTGACTTTTGATGTTGAAAGAAAAGAAAAGAAAAAAAAAGACTTAGTAGAGAGTTTCTACTCAAAGGGTGCATCATCATATAGTCAGCCATGACTGAAAGCGGCTGCACTTCAAGGTTGCATTATCCTATAGTAAGTCATGACTGAAAGGGGCTTCACTCCATAGCGCATCATCCGATAGTAAGCCATGACTGAAAGGGGCTACACTCCAAGGTCCTATCATCTTCTGGTTAGCCATGACTGGAAGGGGCTACACTACAAGGGCGCATTATCCTATAGTCAGTCATGACTGAAAGGGGCTAAATTCCAAGATCTTATCATCCCATTGTTAGCCTTGACTGAAAGGGGCTACTGACATTGACCACGAATCTAAGAAATCCAACCGCACCCTGGCTTACTATGGGAGAGGAAACGGAAACGAAGAACAGACCTATCCACACCGCCCCATAAAAGGCTGGCCTAGTATACGCAGTCTATAACACGTCATCCCCGATGTCAGTTCCTGCCATGGACCTAGAAGTCATAAGACAACGAGGAAGGGAATCAATCACCTTCACCTCACAAGGAAGTAAATGGGCAAACCAGGAAGCACGTTTCAATACGTATATTTTCAGAATGCAAATCAGTTCTCCGTGCAACCGTTCCCGCCATCTCTCTCATTAGAGAGTCTGAATTAGGAAGGGATCGGGCTGGCTAGATAGCTTGCTAAAGAAAAGATGCGTTATCAAATTTCAAAATATCGTCATTCTGTTTTAAAATAACTCGTTCAATTTCCGAAATTTTTTAAACTTAACGCCGCAACTACTGTTGTACTACATGCGAGTACCCTTCGCCAAGAAAATTGACAAGGTCAAAACTTTGCTGGCTTTTCTATTCGCTGTTTCCGTCTTATCAGACGATATAATATATTGCTTTAGGAAAAAAGGACGTCACCACAATCCATGACGATAACGAATGTAACTCGTAAGACCAATCCGAGAAGGGAGACGTTTTTTGCTTTTCCCTTTCCTTGCGGTGTTATTTTTTCACTTCTCTATGTTCAATCAACCAATGAAATGCGTTGCTCCTCTCAGTTCATAGACCATTGACAACATCCCGCCAGCTTGTACGGTCCTGGGCTGCTCTTTCTGGCTATCTCCTGGAGGGACGATGAGGCTAACGTCTGGTCAGGCAAAATACACTGATAAAACATTGTTAGCCAGGATCAGGAGAAATATACTGGCCAAGGCCCTCACCTGACCTCCTCGCTGGTCGTCCTGGAAACGGGCTGTTGTCGAGGACAACAGTCTGGCTAACACGGTGAAGTTCAATGTGATCCCCGTACTTGTGAATGACACGCGGATGAAGCCAAACATTGCACAACCGCATGGAGAACCCGGGCCCACTTCATCAGCACGCTCAGGATATCAGGAAAGCATGCTGCTACAAGTTCCGCCCTTTTCAGGGCGCACAAAAGGGTTACCAACCCATTGTGGGCATTAGCAACACACCAACCAACCAACCATCTCCAGGTGTAATCTTTTAATTCTAGTTTCTTCTCATATTCTCCTCTCCATGCATTTGTGGGTCTACTTCTATCTCTCTCTCTCTTTTCTATCTCTCTCTCTGTCTCTCTCTCTCGCTTTCTCTCTTTCCTTGAGAATTCCATGTAAGAGCATGTGTGACTATGTTAGACTCTGCCTTCGGCAGCGTATGTCATATCCAGCCCAATTTTGATCCCTTAATTTGTTGTTCCGATAGCTGTTGTTGGCTCCTTTCCCACAGGTCTTCATTCCTCACCCTGTCCTTCCACTTGATGCCCATTATCCTTCGTAGACATATGTTAATGAAGAACTGGAGTCGTTGTTGTATCTGTGTTATGGTTCTCCATGTTTCGGCTCCATACAGCAACATCGACTTGACACTGACGTTGAATATTCTAATTTTGATGTGAAAATTGATTTCTCTGTGTTGCATGAGCTTATTTTCGCCCAGACTGAGGTGGCTCTTCAGGTTACATCTCCATTTGGATCGGCCTGCAGCTATGTATTCCCAAGATGTCCAAGATTCCCAGATCCATATCCAGAGCCTTCATGTCCCACTTACATGCGTCTTTGAACCTCAGCTGTGGTCGGCCAGCTGATATTTAACCACACGTCAGCTGCCCATAGAGAATATCTTTGGGTATGCAGCCGTCATTCATACAAGGAACATGACGAAGACCATGAGAGTACACATACTTAGAAGACCATGAGAGTATACATACTTAGAAGACCATGAGAGTATACATACTTAGAAGACCATGAGAGTATACATACTTAGAAGACCATGAGAGTATACATACTTAGAAGACCATGAGAGTATTCATACTTAGAAGACCATGAGAGTATACATACTTAGAAGACCATGAGAGTATACATACTTAGAAGACCATGAGAGTATACATACTTAGAAGACCATGAGAGTATTCATACTTAGAAGACCATGAGAGTATACATACTTAGAAGACCGTGAGAGTATACATACTTAGAAGACCATGAGAGTATACATACTTAGAAGACCATGAGAGTATTCATACTTAGAAGACCATGAGAGTATACATACTTAGAAGACCATGAGAGTATACATACTTAGAAGACCATGAGAGTATACATACTTAGAAGACCATGAGAGTATACATACTTAGAAGACCATTGTGAGAATGTACCACTATGTTTGTCACCTTGTCTCTCCATGAGACGCCAATGATGGATCTCAAGCGCCGTAAGTGCAAGAAACTTCAGGACTGTTTGCATCAGAATTTCGGTGTGATGTGTCTTCTCAAGCAGTGAATCCTTGGGAGATTTGCTATCGGTTTCTCCTTTGTCTGTATTCCATTTTTGATTCTGCCTCTCCATCTAAAACGGTCCTGCTTCCATGATCCCAAATCGATACCTGTGTCATTCACATCCCGCTTGCACACATCCTTGTACCGAAGTTTGTAAATACTAGACAAGGATGTCTGCAAGTTTGCTAGCCACCGTTCGTCTTTGTGTATTCCGATATTATATTTGAACACGGCATGTCAAGGCAGTGATGAATAATAGAGCCCGTACTATTTTCCTACTCTTTTTGTGGGTGAATCGTGTATTTAATATAAACATATTGCACCATGTTTCTAACATGCAAGACCAGAGTATATATGAAGTAGCTCTAGCATAATGGCAAAGATTTACATATATTTCTATGAATTTGAGTTTACAAAATGTAAATATGACCTTCAGCACAATAATGGATGTTTACTGTAAGTAGTAACGGGTTACTAGCAACTGATTGTCGAGTGGCTTGGATAGTGGTAACGGGTTTTCGAAGAGCTGATTGTCGAGTGGCTTGGATAGGGTTAACGGGTTATGAGAAGCTGATTGTCAAGTGGCGAAGATATTGGTAACAAAGGGTAACGGTTCAAATCCCTGGTCCAGCATATATTTTTTCTATCTGGGCTGAAACCTAGTCTGCACATTGCACTGTGACTATACTGACTAGCAGTTTCATTTCTCATCCCCGCGAGGGTGAAGAATGGTGGACGGGGGTGTGCATAAGCTAAGTGGTTATTAGCATGGCTATCAAACCAATCTCACATGCGCTAAGATTCATGTGTTAGGAAGGTCCTAGCCCTATGGAAAGATGTGCAGTCATTTCACAAATCGTGCTGAAGTTGGAAACAAAGATGGCGCAAAATGCAGAACAAATCTCTCCGCACCGGGAAACAAGGCGTACTAGCAAATACAAATTTCTCCCCCAATAAATTCTCACCGGCCGACATCGTGTTCCTATTTCACTCCAGCCGGAGCATAGGAGCATCACTGAAGTTGGCCTCCTTTAGGAAGCCTGCGCCAAAGCGTTTACAGGCATTCACAATATTAGCTTCTGTAGCAATTTATTTTACGCGGTGAGATACCTCGTCCCATGCGTAGCTCTCTGTACTCGCTGTCACGACATGTTTGAAGGTACGGTGGTCTCATTCTTTCGTCCCAAGTGCAGTGACAATAAACGCCGACATGATGTTGATAGGGATGAATAATATACTTTATTATGCTAGGAAAAGTATTTTATTATGCTAGTAATTGTACACTTTAATGTGCCAGGAATAGTGTACTTTAATATGATACGAGTAGCATTTTTTATCATGCTTTGAATATTATACTTTCATTTGCTAGGAATAGTAGACTTTATTACGTTAGGAATATTATACTTTAATATGCTAAGAATAGTACACTTTATTACGCTAGGAATATTATACTTCAACAAGCTAGAAACAGAATACTTTAATATGCTAGGACTGGTACACTTTATTATGCTAAAAATAGAATAATCCAGGTCAAGAATATTTTCCAGATTATGGATGATAATCCTTACCACAAATCCGTGCCACAAATTTTTGTCACAACTGAAAATCGAAAGGGGCGATCTTAAGATTTATTTAGAACTAGTACAGATTGCATGAATGCATACCCAGATCCATCCCAATTACAGATACGATAATCAGCCCTAAACTACAGAAAAATACTGATCTAGATAGCAGGGAAGAGTAATTATGGTCAGATAAAACGTACGGATCAAGATGGGCGAGAAGATTAATCAGTCAGGGGAAACATACTGATCAAGGTAGGAGAGAAAAGTAGTCAGGGTCAGTGAGTGAAACATGCTGATCAATGGGGAGCGAAGAGTAATCAGGGTAAAGTGAAATATATTGAGCAAGGTAGGAGCGAAGAGTAATCAGGGTCAGGTGAAACATATTGATCAAGGAAGAGTAATCAGGGTCAGGTGAAACATATTGATCAAGGTGGGAAATAAGACTAATCAGGGCCAGGTAGAACATACTGATCAAGGTGGGAGAGAAGAGTAATCAGGTTTAGGTGAAACATATCGATCAAGGTGGGAGAGAAGACTAATCAGCGTCAGGTGGAACATATTGATCTAGGTGGGAGAGAAGAGAAACATCAGGGTCAGGTGAAACATACTGATCAAGGTGGGAGAGAAAAATAATCAGGGTCAGGTGAAACATGCTGATCAACGTGGGAGAGAAGAGTAATCAGGGACAGGTGAAACATATTGACCAAGACCCCACTTCACGTCCTCCTTCGTGCTTCTGGACACAGGCTGTGTCCCAGCAGTGTGGTCAACGAGATGAGGATGGACACTGTAATTCACATAGTGTTGTGCCTACGGAGTAGCTTCACATTGCACTACAGCCAGGAAGACCCTGTTCAGCGTTTCCAAATACGCCTCTGGATGTAAGAAAAGTCACTGTAACCTGCTACCAAAGAAAAGTCGTGATGAGGTTACCCAACTCAGCCTGAGTATCTTCGAACAACAATAGAAGGGAATATGAAGAATCAGGTGGTCCAGTGTAGAACACTAACGAGGGTATTGCTAAGGAAAGACCGTGCCTATTGATAAGTTATTTTAGGTGTTAGTAGCCAAGCAATCATTTCTTATTTATGACGTGACTGACAACTAGGCAATTTCGTCATGGGGCTATCAACCTACCCATCAAAATACCATTGCTACAAAAAAACAAAAAAAAAAAAAAAAAATCGTACTGCAAACAAATGGATTAAATATTCTATAACATCTGGTTTGAATCAACTAAATACAGTGTTGAATTCATACTTCGTCAGGTAAAAGATGAAGTAGATGACGATAACAAGTGTGTGGAGGGTGTGACCAAGTGGCTACAATACCGTATTCAAGGGAATATGGGTCCACAATCGTGTTAAGGTCTAGGTAGAAATAACAATGGGTAATTTACCTTTATACCACAGCCATGGAATCATCATATCAGACACCAGCAATGGGAATGAATACACGCAGCAATGTGAGAAGAGCAGGTTTGGAAAACATTGCAAGAACCGGTAAAGAGTCCGGCAAAGAGACAATGCTGGACAATTTCTGATCAAGGTACGGAAATCGACAAATGGCAGAATTGTTAACCAACTACATTGATAGGAAGCTGTAGAGGCCCATTATCGCCTGCGCCAGTTAGTGTAACACATGGTTATTACTACAATACTGGGCCTCAAGCCTTATGTTAAAGACCAAGGTAGTCTCTTAACAGACACTGCATTCAGGGATGAACTATTTTTCAGTCAATCAATTAATCAATCAATCGTTTAAGGTCTTTCCCCCCGTGTGAAGGACATTTCTTTAATTAATACGCAACAAATTCTCTCTCTCTCCGCCCTGTCCAATGCTCCCCTTTTTCTATTAGGAAAATGCGCGTCAGTGATGCTGATTTCTAGCTTGCAGTTTACTATGCATCGATGCACGAGCCTACTTGACAGAGGACATTTCATGAACCTACTTTACAGAGGACATTTCATGAGCCTACCAGACAGAGGACATTTCATAAGCCTACTTGACAGAGGACATTTCATGAGCCTACCTGACAGAGGACATTTCATGAACCTACTTTACAGAGGACATTTCATGAGCCTACCAGACAGAGGACATTTCATAAGCCTACTTGACAGAGGACATTTCATGAGCCTACCTGACAGAGGACATTTCATAAGCCTACTTGACAGAGGACATTTCATGAGCCTACTTGACAGAGGACATTTCATGAGCTTACTTGACAGAGCACATTTCATGAGTATAATTGACAGAGGACATTTCATGAGCCTATTTGACAGAGGACATTTCATGAACATACTTGACATGACATTTCATGAACATACTTGACAGAGGACATTTCATGAGCCTACTTGACAGAGGACATTTCATGAACATACTTGACATGACATTTCATAAGCCTACCTGACAGAGGACATTTCATGAGCCTACTTGACAGAGGACATTTCATGAGCCTACTTGACAATACATTTCATGAACTTACTTAACATGACATTTCATGAGCCTACTTGACACATGCCATTTCACAAGCCTATTTGACACTGGACATTTCATGAGCCTACATGACAGAAAACATTTCAGGAGCCTACTTGACAGGACACTTCATAAGCCTATTTGACAGAGGACATTTCATGAGCGTACTTTACAGGACATTTCATGAGCTTACTTGACAGAGGACATTTCAGGAGCCTACTTGACAGGGCATTTCATGAGCCTACTTTACAGGACATTTCATGATCCTACTTGATAGAGGACATTTAATGAGCCTATTTGACAGGACATTTCATGAGCCTACTTGACAGAGGACATTTCATGAGCCTACTTGACAGAGGACATTTCATGAGCCTACTTGACAGAGGACATTTCATGAGCCTACTTGACAGAGGACATTTCATGAGCCTAATTGACAGAGGACATTTCATGAGCCTAATTGATAGAGGACATTTCATGAGCCTACTTTACAGAGGACATTTCACGGGCTAACTTGACGGAGGACATTTCTATGACTTGAAAAATCGCGTTGTATATTTACATTTAGTTGATTTGTCCCTATTTGTTGAAGCTCTTGTGGTTTAAAATATATACAGGGTGAAGTAGCTATCACCATGAACAACCTTGCTTGGTAGCCTTTACGATTTTCATGTCAGGTTTTTAATGTTACTATTCTGAATTCAACTCTCGGCCCCTTGTAACACTTCGGTGTTTCATTGTACTAGGTCAGCTTTTTTTGTATGAAAAGTAGAGGGGGTGGGGGTGGTATACACGAGGGAACTGTTTATTTCATGTCGCATTGTTTTCCCAACATTATATCAGGTGCCACCAAAAAGAGTAGTGGTACAGTGGGTTCGATCCCACTGTAACATCCAAGGCAACGAGGAGGCAGACAGACTGGCAAAAAGAAGGTGCAAGTCTACCACAACCAGATTCTAGTGTGACCTACGAAGAGTCCAAAAGGCTTATTTGGGCCAGATAAATGGCCAAATGGGAAACAGAACATACTGGCTACACAAAAAATGATGCATATTACCAGGTTGAACAGAAGAGAGCAGGTTGTTGTCTTCAGACTCCGCACAGGCCACAACAGACTGAGGTACCACCTATTCAATAAACTGAAATTAGGTGGCACTGACGAATGCACTTGTGGTACAGGGAAAATGACCGCTGAACATCTGCTGCAAAACTGCCCGACATACGAGGACCAGAGAAAGCACATGTGGCCATCACCAGTGGCAACACTAGACAAGCTCTATGGCAGTGTCGACAGCCTCAGGATGACAGCTGCTTTCTTCGAACAAATACAGGTTGACGTCTGACAGCGTACGAAGAAGAAGAAGAAGAAGAAGAAGATATCAGGTGCCAAATAAATTACAACTGGGTAAACTTCAGCGTGTCTAGATCTGGCATCAAACCTAATACCTTCGCCGTGAGAAGAAACAGCTCAAACTACTTTGCAACCAAGCAGCACTTATGAAGTGGGCAGCATCAACAATTGTACACAGCTGTCCTGTTTGCTCACGGACAACTTTTGTACCGGAAGTGTCCCCGTTTCCTTCCATTTGAGTTGGGCATGACCGATACACTTTCGCGCTGTTAAGCTTACATCCGGTAATCAACCAACTTCATAGGACTAGACAACCATCTCTGGTGACTAATGTTTATATAGAGAGACAATAAAATTAAGTGTACACATATGGGGAGAAGGGAGAAATTTCATTGAGGACTAATACATATATTTAGATGTTTCAAAATACATTACGCAGGCATGCTAGATATAGACTTCTTCTGTTATTTTTGTCTCCTTCTTTTTTTTCCTTTATGGCACTGTCATTATTGTAAGATGCTATGTGACACGTTTAACAGTTGGACTATTATATCTTTCTCGAGTGGTCCGCCGTGTTCGCTGTGTATGACATGGACAAGAATAGCACCACTGCTCCACAGAGAGAATTTTATAAGAGGTGACTAGCTGTGTGACATTATATAATACCGGCCATAGTTGGGTTGTTTTCTAAGAGCAGCATAAATGGCAAGCAACAGGCTGCGGGTCTACTTTGCTCAAGTGTTTAAATATACAAAGATGGACTCTCACATCTAATTAATCACCCTTCACGGTACTTGTCCCAACGCAGTGGAGTAATAAGCGCTCGAACCTAGCACGCTAAGCTGGAAATCCTGTGCCCAAAGCTGAAACCGGCACATGGGCATCTGTCCCTGTAGAAGTACAGGTCGATTAAGACTAGAACTAACATATCTGTATTTTTCAGAACGTCACATCAGTTTTCGGTAAGAGTTTTTATCCGGATATCTCTGCCCTAGCTTTTGGATGCCACTAGGATACATGCATGTCTGCAAGACAGCAGAGGTGTGGGGGGGGGGGGGGGTTGATCAAGCCAAAGAAAGCAGGTGTTAGGGCATCAGAGACTTGCACTTTTTAGTAGTAAAAAGTTTCCCTCTTCCCCCAACCCCCCCCCCCCCCTCCCCCACGAGAAAGCCAAGCGCTGATTTGTCGATGTCAGAGCCTATGTCTTGCGCATGTGTTGGAAGCATTTAGTTAGAGTTGAGCGATCATCTTTGAACCCCCTTTCAGTTACGACATCATTTGGAACAACAATATGTCGTGTTCTATAAGAACCTCCATATGTGAATGGAGATAAAGGCAGTAACCTCAGATCTGGGATGGTTATCTGAGTCCTCTTTAATACGGGCAGTCATAATGTCTGACTACCAATAAATCCTTGTTTTGGAAGGTACATAAGGGGTCTGTAACACATAAATGGGTAACAGCTGGAGAGTCCTCAAACATCCAAGGGCTGATGGGGATCTATTGTCACATTCATATTAATCCTTCCGGCAGCGAAAGAACTGACATTCTGGTTTATCACGAAGCGATTATGGGCATATTGGCTGTGGATAGGGATGACATCTTTAAGTCTGTCAATTACTTCCGGTTGGATGATGACCCAACACAAATAAAAAAGGAATTAGAAGTACAAAGACTTTAGAACTTTGAAATAAAACGACGGTTGAGCGGAGTGGGGTGCATGATAGAATGGAGCTGGAGTGTGTATAACCAACCAGCTACAGGAACCATACTATCCACACTCTTCGCCATTTGCTGAGAGAGATCTATAGATATGCCCAGAGAACAGTGAAGTCGATTAGTAAAGAAGAGAATATAACAGAACATCTGTCCCTGATGTCTAACAGATACAACTTGAAATAGTTAAATAGAATGTATAAGATCAAAAGACTGATGGTTTGACTGTATGGAATAGGATCTTTAAGGCACAGAACGAAAACATTAAAATCGAGAAATTCGTCTTCTTCGTCTCAGGTGTTTGCCCTGAAAAAGACGTTTGTGACGTTGTGTAATAGTTTACAACGAGGCCACGATATACACACCTTTCAGCCCGACACATCCGATTCAATCACAACACATTTGGGTTCTGGTTTGCCTTTTAATTGCGATCCAAAACCTCTCAGCCAAATTGCAAGTTGCAGACTGCTTCCAGGGCCGCCACTTAGAGAAGCAACAGTTTTTTGGTCAGTATATGGGTCACTGACCCTGATTCAAGCAGCCCGCTATTAGTCGCTGGCTGCTCTCAGCTCATTCCCTGCGACATCCTCGGCTCAGAATATAATATTTCAGGTATAAATAGAACGGACGAACTTCTTCGTTCATTCTCAGATCATAGTCCCAGTTTCTCTTACAAAGAACACCTTTTTTTTAAATTTAATTGTATTTTTTTGCCTCACTAGTTTCTACTGGCGGAGGTGCGCCTATTCCACCCCAGACCGTAGTCAATTTGGGCGATATTAAGACGCATACACCAGTGCTTGGATGGGCGTGTGTATCTGTTTGTACCTAGCCTGGTGTTACCTCTCGTTATTCCGCCATTTGCTGATATACTCTCGTTGTGCCTCGTATGTATTTGTTTGCTATTTTCGTGTTCCTTGGTTTACCCTGTCGAGTTTCTGAAGCAAAATAAGCACAATTGTTTTTATAGGACCATTTTGGGAATGAGTATGTTTATTTTCCTTCATAATTGATCCGGATCCCATTGATTTATTTCCTGATTTATGGAATGATTATAAAAGATGACAAATAATATACTGTATGCATAAGAATTAAGAGTACAATATTGAATAGATAAATTAAATGATTTGGGTCTTCCTTCTGTTGTGAGGCCCATCTGTGTTGACTTTCTTCAGTCTGGTCTTGGTATTTCAGGTTTTCACTGCTCTCATATATTTTTCCATCTCAGCCATGTATTCCAACTTGTAAGCGATTTACTGACTTTCGGGGGACACTTGTAGATACTCCCTTGCACATGTGCCCTCTAGCTCTCGCAGATAATTAGATGTTGCATGTGTGATATGTGAAAGTTGATAGAAGAATGCATACAAATACCAAAGAAAATCTTTAAGATTAGCAAGCTCTCTTATGACCTATAGTCCGGTAGTCCGGCAGTTGTCACACCGTTATTTGTAAGGCTGTTTTATCTCCATGCAACTTTTGCGTTATATATGTCTCGCGAGGCTAGTATTGTTCTCTCCCTTCTCGTGAGCATGCAGCTTTATAGGATGTGTTCCACAATCATGGTATGCTCCCTACATGGACACCGGGCATCTGTCCCAATCTCCATCTTGTTGTAAAGATGACCATTGAGTCTGTTATGTCCAGTTCTCAGTCTCAATGTGTTTGCTGAACATCTAATCACGGATTGGTTTACTGATTTGATTTAGTCGCTCCAGTTGACCATGTGGTGTATAGGCCTTCCTTTCTCTTTTTCGCGTGTTATAGTCTCTTCAGAATGGATCAGCTGGCCCATGTCCAACTGTACTGAATTACCTTTTAAGACAAGCCTTCCAGATTATTGTGATATTATTATACGCTCCGCTTTCAGACGGCCTTGGAAAAATGATGCACTATTGTAGTCTATAGGTGTCTGTTTAGTGTAGTTGTAGAGATCTCGTTTTTCAATGTAAAGGTAAAAGGTTTAACTCACATTACAGACCCGCTTCAGTTGACTCAGCTATAAAGGGGTTCATTTGTAAATGGGTACCCTATCTACGGTTAGGGGAAGGAAATTGGCCACCCCACGTCACACAATCTGTGGCTTAGTACAATGAAGTCTCTAACACTTTATCCCCAACGGCCGTTTCTGCTATGGGACTTTATTTTGAGTGCAGCCTGGCTTAAACAATAGGGATCGCAATAGGGATCGCAAAAGGAAGGTAACCCTGGAACACGAAAATGTCGTGTTAAGCCCGGATATATCAGACGGAAAAAGCACATACTGCAGCTGCAACAAACCATCCTTTTCGGGACGACCACAGAAGAAGAAATTCATTACTGGATTGCTGAAGTTCTTTCTCCAGTAGTAGAAACAGACAGAAAAATAAACGCAAATACTAAGGCACAAATACACGAAGAGGATCAACAAACACATGATATCTGGTTGAGAAACAAGACCATAAACGATTATATTAAAATATATAACACAAAAGAAAGATCCACGGAAAAGTAAGGTAATAAACATATGCTTCATGCAACCACTAACAAGGTGACATAAACAACTGACCTGCCAAATAACATTTCTTGCAGAAGTATGTGAGAGAAGATAAAAACAGGGCAGCTGCCACATTATTGTAACATCATGTAACAGTTCATGATACTGTAAACCCAGTCATTAACAACACCAAACGCTATATCGAATGGGATGGCTATAAAGATTTTAATGAAAGCTCTAGAAACAATGTTCCATGTTATATATGCGATATATTTGAAAAGGCGAATATGAATGAAAGAGTAAATATGAATGAAAGAGAGAATGGGAATGAACGAATTAATTACTCAATAAGATCAGAGAAGAAGGGGCTGAGTTGAAAAATCTGGTCACGGTCAACCAAAGTTAAATGTAAGGAAAAAAGAAGCAATACGTCGCTTGCAGAACGTCGTTTCTGGCAACCGCCTGCCTATTTGGCTGTTATCAGTTTTTTGGCTGGGTTCGAACCAGAATCGTTGCGATTATGAATCGGACGTTTCATCACTAGGCCACACTTAGGACGATCTAAGTATTAAACAAACATGTTTCGTCTTCCTTTAGTTCCTCTTCTAAATGTTTTCTTCTTCTTCTTCTTTTTCTTCTTCTTCCTCTTCTTCTTCTTCCTCTTGTTCTTTTTTTTTGGGGGGGGGGGGGGGGGGGGCGTTCGTTCTGAAAAGGACGTTGTGATGTTGTGTCGCAGTTTATTGCAAGGCTGGAATATCTGCACGTTTCGATCCGCCACTTTTGACCGTGTCTGGCTTCCCACTGCTATCCCTTTCTTACTCAGTCTACACTAGTGTGGCCCTTTTGAAGAGCTATCCCTTGATAGCGGATTAGTGTCGTTGACTGTTGTCAGATTATTCCCTGATGCATTTTTGGTGCAAACAACCATGCAAGAATAATACATTCCCTACAAAATGATGCGCTAAAAATATTACTTTCCCATTCCATAACTAAATGATGCACTAGAAATTTTCCTATCACATTCCATAACAAAATGATACATTGGAAATTTTCCTATCACATTCCCTAAAAAAATAATGCACTAGAAATGTTCCTATCACATTCCATGACAAAATGATGCACTGGAAATGTGCCAATGCCATTCGCTAACAAAATGATGCACTGGAAATGTTTCTATGACATTCCCTAACAAAATGATGCACTGGAAATGTTTCTATGACATTCCCTAACAAAATGATACACTGGAAATGTGTCAATACCATTCGCTGACAAAATGATGCACTGGAAATGTTTCTATGACATTCCCTAACAAAATGATGCACTGTAAATGTGTCTATGACATTCCCTAACAAAATGATACACTGGAAATGTTCCTATCACATTCCATGACAAAATGACGCACTGGAAATGTTTCTATGACATTCCCTAACAAAATGATGCACTGTAAATGTGTCTATGACATTCCCTAACAAAATGATACACTGGAAATGTTCCTATCACATTCCATGACAAAATGACGCACTGGAAATGTTCCTATCACATTCCATGACAAAATGATGCAGTGGAAATGTTTCTATCAAATTCTTTGACAAAATGATACACTGGACATGTTTCTATCACATTCCCTGACAAAATGATACACTGGAAATGTTCCTATCACATTCCATGACAAAATGATGCAGTGGAAATGTTCCTATCACATTCCATGACAAAATGATGCAGTGGAAATGTTTCTATCAAATTCTTTGACAAAATGATACACTGGACATGTTTCTATCATATTCCCTGACAAAATGATACACTGGAAATGTTTCTATATACTAGGGTTCAGGTTGTCAGACTGGCAGAACGAGTCTGTAGGGCTTGTCCCTCACAAGGGTCATATTCAAGTAACGGCCATAAAACGCTGAGGCTTGCAGACCTGTTGGTGGATATCTTTCTTCCAGAACAGAAAGTGAAAGCAGCAACAAGCAACGAAAGAACCCGGTTTTCTTCCTCATCACAAAATCGGAAACTTCTATATGAGAGTAGGTAATGTAAAACAACTGAACAAATATTGTTGACAATTTTTAAAGATGCTATTTGGTGGCAAAAACATTCTGTTTTGAGATTCCTGTAAGTAGCAGATACAGGGTGTAACATGCACGCGAGCAGCTCGAATACAAAATGGCGTATATGTTCACAAAATGTACAATTAAAGACCAGTGTGAGTTTCTTAAGACTAGATGCTTTCTATTTATGGTAAAAAGTGAATATCGCATAAAGCGGTGCATAAGTGGCCTGCTACATTATCTCAAGGACACTGACAGATTACTGATGAAGCCCGACATGGTCGAGCCATTCAGTTTACAAGAGACGCAACGGTCTTAGGAGATTATTCGAGCTGACAGGCGAGTAACGATATACAATGTAGTAACTGAAATTGGGTGTTCGCAACGTTTAGCAGGAGGCACTTCGCTAAGACACTGAGGCCGAGAAAACAGACCAAAGACTTCTATGCTGCATTGTTTTGTGTCCTGTTCAAATAATGAACTGAATGTATCAATGTTGGTGAATTTATGTTGAGAGACAAGGAACACTGTAAGTGCAATAATAAATGGTATTTAACTTCTTTATCCCATTTTGCAATTTGCGAATACCCATTTATGATTTATTTACTGATTTGCCCAGATACGGTGCAGTACAATACATTATCTAAACATTTTATTCCCGGCCGCAGTTACTACTGAGGGGCATTATTTTTACTGGATTAAGATTGAATACGCCCGAGTTTCTAACAATCGGCACGCCTTTGATCAGTAGACCATCTCTAGCTGAGGATCAAATGTAATATTGACAAAAATAACATTGTATTTCGGAAACACTAAGGTTGTTAGCGTGCACAAATTGATTTAAAATAGTGATATAAACACAACTATGTGACAGTACTTTCTGAGAGTACATTTTTTTAGTGTAGATGGATTAAGACTTGCAAACAACGGCGTTTATGTTTATTGGAAGCGGAGTGATTCGAAACAAATAAACAATAATCACATTTAAAATAGTAGTATAGAAGTAAAGTAACAAAGTTTTCGATTCGATAGAAAAACATTTTGTCTGGCGTTCACAGTGGGAACAAAATGTAGATTCTGGTTACATCAGAATTCTTGCTAACAGTTATGCGAATTACACTAAGATATTTCGTCCCTTCCTAAGTCCAATTGAAATACCAGCTTAAAAGGTATTATTTTTTTTTGGCGTTCGCCTTATTTCTCTAATACCCAAGGCGGTGTGCGTTGCACTGTGGTGTTTATTTTGCGCCTGTCGGCTCAGTGCATCCGACTTCAGCATGCATTTTATGTAAGGGTCTGCTACCTTCTGCATTTTCTAAGTTTTTGCTTTCCCGGGGTAACGGCCAGTGCTGTGTTGGGGATCGAACCCAGCACCTTCTGGTTGTGAGCCGTGTCACTTAACCACTAGCCCACGCCGTCCCCGTTTAAAAGGTATGAAAATAAATGTGAAGCATTACTTTCTGGGCAACTTTCGTACATAATGTTGTCAGCTCTACGTTCAACTACTGATGGCAACATCTGTCAGTCAATGTATGAATTCTGGTGGTTGTAGATTCTGCAGCAAATTGTTTATATTTGATGAGACTGTCAGGCCGATTCTCAACCCTCTGTCGCCTTTCTTACGAGATAAATAGAAAGGCATTACAGGTGCCCCGTTATTTTTTCATCGTTGACGCTTTCAATAAAATGATCCATGGAGAAATAACGTGACTAATTTCCTTTATCTTCATTGTAACTACCTATCTTTAACCGGGCTACTGGAATCATGGTATTCAATCACACACATCAATGCCTCGTGTCAGGTAGGCAAAAGCTATCCTTATGGTCTGAAAATTGATCTTGTCGGGCCTTAGAAGTTGCTTTCAAATGTCTTCTCCGTTTTGCTTTTCGAACATTTGGCTACTAGTAGTAATTATGTGAGTGGTTATCTTCTTGTTGCTTACTATTCCGCCAGAGAAATCCTATCTCACTTAACCTCTTCTCCACATATTTGGAATCAGTCCTTAGCCGATGCAGCAACGCCACATTGACATCAAGATTGACGACAGACCTTCGATTTACCGACGGCAGAATGTCTATCACAGAGTTGGCAACCAAATTATGCAACTACTCGGTGATGATTCTAAGTAAGCTAGACTGGAGATGACTGTCTCCAAAACCAATATGTTGCGCAATCGTCTCGCAACTGTCTTGTCCATTGACACGGTCCTGGATTGTTGCCAAGACCAGAACCTACGTGCCTTTATCTTCAATGTTACTGTGCTCCAGCCGATGTGCTATAGTGCTGAGACATGAACACTCACAAAATCACTGGATAATGAATTGAGAGTGACTCAGACATGTCTTGAGAGATGCTTGGTCGGAATCACTATCCACGACTAAGGTATGCAAACTCTCCACAATTCTGACATACGACTATTGTCCTTGGTAAATTACGCGATAATCAATGCATACAAGGCAAAACGTAGATGGCAGGTCACATATTGGGGCGAAATGTAGATGGCAGGTTACATATTGGGGCGAAACGCAGATGGCAGGTCACATATTGGGGCGAAACGGTGGTCGATAGAGCACAGCCACAATAACCTGGTACCCTCGAGGTAAAATGAAACCGCGGGGAAGATCTACAATGCGCCGGTCAAACTCGCTTGCTGCCCGCAATATCATCCGAGACGCCACTGAAAAAGATTTTACCAGCCTCTGGGCTTTCGGGGCCGAAGACAGTGTCTGCTGGAGACGAAGTGGGAACCTACAGCTACACTGAGGAACGGGTCAACAAGATCAAGATGAAGTATAGTAGTAGTAGAAACGGGCTTTGATTGATTAACC